>JARGYO010000980.1:247500-329926 GCA_029206835.1 Rana muscosa
AAGACTATGTGATGCTAAAAGCTGAGATATTGGCAAGGCTGGGTGTCACCCAGGCTGTCCGGGCTCAGCGTGTGCATAACTGGACTTTCCAGCTTGGAAAACCCCCCAGGTCTCAAATGTATGATCTCATTCACCTGAGCAGAAAGTGGCTACAGCCAGAGACTTTGTCCGCACCAAAGATTGTGGAACGTGTTGTAATGGATCGGTTTTTGAGAGCTCTTCCTACTGCCATCCAAAACTGGGTAAGCCATGGAGACCCAGAGACGGCCGATGGTCTTGTGGATCGTGTGGAGAAATACTTGGCTACAGAGAACCTGACGGCCTCTTCCAGAGACACTCGGACTTTCCACCCTAAGACCAGACCATCCCCAGGGGCGGATAAGAGGATTCCAAGGGGTAAGGGTGGAGAGAGTGAGAGGGTGGGAGCTCTACCCCAAGTTTGGCGAGAACAGCCTGGGAAATCAGCGGCTCAAGAGGCGGCAAGAAGGATCGTTTGCTACCGCTGCCGGCAAGCGGGACATATTGCAGCCAATTGCCCGGTTGTGGAGGAACCCATGCAGTGTGACTTTCTGACGGGCAGACGTCAGTCGCTGTGTGCGACAGTCGCATGCACTGCCATTCAAGGAATTGAGAAACATTTATGCAAAATGTGTGTTAATGGTAGAAATGTTGTGGTATTGCTGGATTCAGGTAGCCTTGTGACCCTGATAAAGGCTGAGTTAGTTAAAACAGAGGTCTCTGGGAATAGCAAGGTAGCTGTTATTTGTGTGCATGGGGACACCCGAGAGTATCCAGTGACTACAGTGTGTTTCGAGACCCCCAAAGGTACCCTCTCTCATCCAGTGGGCTTAGTATCTCAGTTACCGTATGACGCCATTGTGGGAAGGGATTTTCCGAAGTTCTGGGAACTGTGGGATGATCCTGAGCCCCCCACTGGTGCCCCTATGTACCAGGAATGTGATAGCCAGAACTCCCCTGAGAGTGGTGAGGACTCTCCGGAATTTCCCTTATCAGTATTGGCAGGGGAGACTCAAGAAACTGGAGAGGAGCCCACCTCCTCAGACGAAAACCTACCGTCTGTGGAGTTTTCTGATCTTGAGGTTCACAGGGAAAACTTTGCCACAGAACAGTTGAAAGACCCCGCCCTAATAAAGGCACGGGAAAACGTAGTGAAAATAGATGGCGAGTTAGTGAACCCAGATAATACCTGCACTTACCCATACTTCAGCGTAGAGAAGGACCTACTGTATCGGGTGGCAAAAAGGGCAGAAGAAACCGTTGAGCAGCTTGTGGTGCCCAAACCTTACAGGAAGTTGGTGTTGGAGTTGGCCCATGGGCACATTCTTGGAGGTCATCTGGGGACAGAGAAAACCCGAGAGAGGGTATTACAGAGATTCTATTGGCCGGGGGTGATGAAGGACATAGAAAATTATTGTTCCTCCTGCCCTGTGTGTCAGAGGTCGGCCCCGATGCCACATTTCCGTAGCCCGCTGGTCCCTCTACCCATCATTGAGGTCCCGTTTGAGAGGATCGCCATGGATTTGGTAGGTCCTATAATCAAGTCCGCTAGGGGGCACCAGTACATATTAGTTATAATGGACTATGCCACCCGTTATCCAGAAGCGATCCCTCTCCGAAATACCTCGGCCAAAACCATAGCCAAAGAGCTATCTCTTGTGTTTAGCCGGGTGGGTATTTGTAAAGAACTGCTTACGGACCAAGGTACACCCTTTATGTCCCGGGTTATGAAGGAGCTGTGTAAATTGTTCAAAGTGACGCAATTACGTACATCTGTGTATCACCCCCAAACCGATGGGCTGGTTGAAAGATTCAACAAAACCCTAAAACAAATGTTGAAGAAAGTGGTGGATAGAGATGGAAAGGATTGGGACTGTCTACTTCCTTATCTGATGTTTGCTATTAGGGAGGTGCCCCAATCCTCTACGGGATTCTCCCCCTTTGAGTTACTGTATGGGAGACACCCAAGAGGGCTGTTGGATATTGCCAAGGAAACTTGGGAAAGTGAGAGTTCTCCCCACAGGAGTGTGATTGAGCATGTCGCCCTGATGCAAGACCGAATTGCACAGGTAATGCCCATCGTGAAGGAACATTTGGCCCAAGCGCAGTTAGCACAGCAGAGAGTGTACAACCGTGGAGCCAAGACCCGTACCTTTTCCCCGGGGGATAGGATACTGGTACTTGTCCCTACGGTTGAAAGTAAATTCCTTGCCAAATGGCAAGGCCCCTACGAGATAATGGAAAAAGTGAGCGAAGTGAATTACAAGGTCAGACAACCAGGAAGGCGAAAGCCCGAACAGATCTATCACGTTAATCTGTTGAAAGCCTGGAGGGATAGAGAGTCCCTAGTCGCAGACACTTGGTCACCAGCTCAAACTGGTTGCGTGATTCCTGAGGTTGGAATAGCAGCCACCTTGTCACAACCCCAACAACAGGAGGTTAAGGAGTTTGTGCTTCGCAACAAGGAGGTATTCTCTGAGCTGCCGGGACAAACATTTGGGGTAGAGCATGACATCATTACCCCGCCCGGTGAAAGGGTGAAGTTAAAACCCTATCGGATCCCAGAGGCCCGACGGGAGGCAATACGGGAGGAAGTACAGAAAATGCTGAACTTAGGGGTGATAGAGGAGTCCCAAAGTGATTGGTCTAGTCCCATTGTGTTGGTGCCTAAACCGGATGGGAGCTGGCGATTTTGTAACGATTTTCGTCAGTTGAACAAAGTTACAAAATTTGACACCTACCCCATGCCACGTATAGATGAGTTGATCGACCGGCTGGGAACAGCCCGATACATGACGACTCTTGACCTCACAAAAGGGTATTGGCAAATCCCCCTGGCCAAATTGGCCAAAGAGAAAACCGCATTTGTAACCCCAGACGGGGCGTTCCAATATAAAAGAATGCCGTTCGGGTTACAGAATGCGCCGGCCACATTCCAGCGGAAAATGGACCAGATACTGAGGCCCCATCGGAAGTATGCTGCGGCTTACCTGGATGACGTAATTGTCCATAGCACAGATTGGGCCTCACATCTGCCAAAAGTGCAAGCAGTCCTGGACTCTGTTCGGGAAGCGGGGTTTACGGCTAACCCCAAGAAGTGTACCATTGGGCAGGAGGAGGCCAAATATCTTGGGTACACCATTGGGAGGGGAGTAATAAAACCCCAACTCAACAAAGTCGAGGCCATCCAGAGTTGGCCACGTCCCAACAGCAAGAAGCAGGTACGAGCCTTTCTGGGAATCGCTGGGTATTATCGGCGATTCATTCCCCACTTTGCTTCTAAGGCTGTGCCCCTAACCAACCTAACGAAGGGGAAAGGGTCGGTCATGATTAAATGGACCCCCGAGGCTGAGGCAGCATTCCAATTCTTGAAACAAGCCTTATGTAGCCAGCCAGTGTTGTACTCACCCGACTTCTCTAAAGACTTTGTCGTACAAAGTGATGCGTCAGATGTGGGGTTAGGAGCAGTATTGTCCCAGGTCTGGAACGGGGAAGAGCACCCAGTCATTTACCTCAGCAGGAAGTTGAAGTCCCATGAGGTAAATTACGCCACCGTTGAAAAGGAGTGTTTAGCGGTGAAGTGGGCTCTAGATTCCCTTCGGTACTACCTGCTAGGTAGGCGCTTTGACATGGTTACGGATCACGCTCCGTTAAAGTGGATGGCTCAAAACAAGGAAACAAATAGAAGAGTGAATAGGTGGTTCCTGGCCCTCCAGGAATTCAACTTCACAGTAAAGCATCGCCCTGGCGTTCAAATGGGGAATGTGGATGCTTTGTCTCGAGTACATGAATGCCTGATTGCTGGTGTTCCAACCCCGAGGTTAAAACAAGAGGGGGGGGTATGTGACAGCAGGAAGGTAAAGTCACCTGGTTGCATCCAGGGGGGTAGATATATTTCGCCCAGATTCAGGCTTTACGCCGACTTATACAACTAGGTGGAAAGTTGTATAAGGCTAGTGGGCTCATGGATGACTCATACCTCTAGGGAGAGTGTGGGGCGTCGTACAGACAGGGAGTTGATGAGACCAGCTGAAGCTTGTCAGCTCATTTAGGCCTCTATAAGAACTCCCAGCTTCATTAGATGTTAGCTCATGCCTGGAACCAGACCTGTGTGGACTGTCTAGGGAGAGTGAACCCCTGTGCGGTGAGGCAAAGCCTGTGTGGCTATTTGCTTGGACATTTAAAACCAGGGACTTAGGGACTAGGACAGCACTAGGCTGATCCCAGTTGTTAGTTAGGAAACCTGTATGTTTAGTCAGAGGTCAAGTTGACCAGGATTTATTTTGTTTATATGTTTCTTTTGGCTTTGCTGTGTTTTGTCACCGTAAATAGAAAATAAACCGCACCTTTTTTTTGATTTTGAAAACCACAACCTCCGTTTGCTGGGCCTGTTTTGTGTGGGGAACCCATCCCGGGGGTCACACACACCCGCTGCCGAGCTAACCCCCTCACAATACACACATACATATATATACACACATACATATATACACACATACATATATATATACACACATACATATATATATATATATACACACATACATATATATATATATATACACACATACATATATATATATATATATACACACACATACATACATATATATATATATACACACACACATACATATATATATATACACACATACATATATATACACACATACATATATATATATACACACATACACACATACATATATATACACACACACACATACATATATATATATATACACACACATACATATATATATACACACACATACATATATATATATATATATATATACACACACATACATATATATGCACACATACATATATATATACACACATACATACATTTATGGTTGAAGCCCTATATCCGATACAGATATGAATAAGATAGATAGACTTAACATAAGACTTACAACATGAAATGGACCTGAAGTGTGCCCTGATCTGATGGACGGTATGCCAAAATAAGGGGGCAAAAACATTCAGGTAGGGATGTAGTTTTATTGGTTTTAGCTTTGTTCATTGAGCAAGTTTGGTGAATGCTTGTGCCATTTCCACCTGAGGATTGGAGGATGTGCTGGACGAAGCAGGCAGACTTCCACCTGTCAAGTCTCTTAATAGTCGTGATCTGGGACCCCACACCGGGATGTGGCCGAGGCCGCTCCAATACGATAAGAGCGACTGGAGCACTGACTGGGGTTGAGGTGTGGTAGCGTGGAAGAGTGAGTGAGTGAGTGTGAAGGTGACAGGACCCAAATTGACCTAACCGCCCCACCGTTGATCCAGAGGAAGGCGAAAACCCCAGCCGAGCCTAGGCCAATTGCTACAGCAGGGGAGAAAATTCCTTCCTGATCCCCCGAGAGGCGACCGGGTGAACCCTGGATCAACTTCCTATGGTTGGTTGTGCCCCGATGAATTCTCATGTGTTTGATGAACTGGCAGGCACTCAAGGGTTTGATCGGGAAAGGTAGTAGGGGACAAGAGTTTGACTGTTCAGGTAGGAGTGACAGAAGGCGATCGAGTAAGGTTACTGCACACCAGAGATTGTTTGTTTTTAGAGTTAAATGTCTAACCCGGTGCCTGATCGCTGGGTTTTGGATAGTGCCAGGTGGAGGATGAAACGATCTTGGTAGCGAGCCAAGTGAGGTCTACGTAGAACTTGGCCGGCGGGGTAGCTGCGGGTGAACTCGCTAGGCCGCAAGAACCCGTGGTAGGCCGAGTCGAAGGCTGCTTGAATGACCAGGCTGGGGAGAAGGCCAAATGGGGAACTAGCGAGGGTAGTGGACATTAACTGGTGCTGAGGGCATAGTTGTACGGGCCTGCGTAGGAAGGACATGACTTGGACTTGCCTTTACTAATAATATCAGCCGTGGCCTGGTTGTCGGTGGTGAAGGCCACGGTTTGTCCTGTCCAGATATGACCCCCAGAGCTGAGCGGCTGCCACGATCTGGTATTGTTCGAACAGGGAGGAAGTCCAGGTAAACCCTGGGATTAGGAGTGTCTCTGGAAGCCATGGTCCTGCAAACCAATAGTGGCCAAAAATTGCAGCGAAGCCTGTGGAGGCTGCGGCATCTGTCACTACCAGCGGTGATGGGGGCGATATTGATGGTATAACTTTGATACTGTTTCACGTAGTAAGGAACTCCTCCCATAATGACAGGTATGCTACTGCCGCGGTGTCTAAGTTAAGGATCTGAAGTTAAGGATCTGATCGGGGTCCTGTGTCTGGGAGAGGAAGACCAGGAGGCGTGATATAAAAAGATCGACCCTCGGGAATGATCCTTGCTGCAAATTGAGCATTCCCGGGAGAGACTGAAGCTGCTCCTTAGTACACCCCCGTGTACGGGTGAAGTCTTGGAGAACTGACCTGACGCGGGTCGGCTTTAGGGACGACAAACGTAGTGAAAGCTAGTTTGCGTGTTTAGCACGACAGAGAATAGGTGAGCAGCCAAGTTGCTACTGGAGATGAGTGACCTATTCGAGTCGGAATGCTTGCAGCGACTGCAATTAAGCCGCTTTATTGGAAAAATGAAAACAAAGTTAGCGGAAATTTTGAGTATGTAGGAACGACCGTGCGCAACATTGTATATGCAGATGGAGTGAGATGTAAAGGTTTATGCTTGATAACGGACGTAAGGCCAGGGATCTGAATTGTAAGTACCACTTTATTGGTATCACTGATGCAAATAGTTCGAATCGGGCTGAGGTGTAAGCACCGGTGGGGTTTGGTTTGTAAAGGATCTTAAACGTTAAGCCGGTGCTGCGACTGGACTCGGATCGGTCGGTGAAGTTTGTATTGCCGAGGATCCGAATCGTTGCGCCGACGATGCGACTAGATTTGGAACGGCTGTAGATGTAAGGTGATGAGGGAGCTCATGTTCCGGATCCGCGTCGTTGCACTGATGATATGACTAGACTCAGATCGGCTGATGGTGTTAGTGGTTGAAGGGGTTTGTGAATGCTGAGGATCCGAATCATAGGGCCGACGTTGCGACTAGATTCAGATCGGCTGTTGGTAAGTGCTTGGTACACATACTTTTTTTTTTTTATATAGGTTTTTTTTTTTTTTTTTTTATAGTTTTTTTTTTTTTTTTTTTTAGGGAAAATTACGTCCAACCTGAACCTGGTGCAGGGTGGACCTACTTGACTGACCTGGAGGAGAAATGACAGGTGGTGAGGGGTTTGACTAGCTGATTTGAACACGACAGACTGCATCTGTTGTTTCATACACGCTGTTACACTCGGCACTGGTTTAGTGCCTTTTACATGTAAGTGCATTTCTTTTAGTTAAATATCCTTTTATATGCGGAGAACACTATGGTCTGCCTGTCTTTTTTATATATATATATATATATATATATATATATATATATATATTTATATACACACCTCATTGGAGTCATTTGTGATCCGGTCCATCTGCTGTTGTCATCCAACCATCCCGGAGCTGCAATACATGCCTGAGACGTATATACCCATATGGGAAGGTATCTGTGACTCTCTATAACCAAAGGGTCCACTTTGGGAGGTGAGCGGCCATTCTTATTACTGGTGGAGGTCTCTCACTGTGTTCACATCATCTGCATGTTTCTGATTCTATAAATCACTCTAGAAGATCACTGGGATTGTCTTTTGATCTATGGACTTGTTCAGTGCTGCACTGCCTTTTTATATAAGTGAGCGGATCGGATGGTGGAGCGTGTCGGAGAAATTAGTGAAAAAAATGTCCCATGACAGAGGCATGAATCGGTGCGCCGCAGGTGCGACTGACAACGACCGGGCTCTGGAGCATGTACTGAATTGAGGCCAACTACAACTGGGGCACGCTTAAGACGAGCCTGCACACGAGAATGCAAGTGGGTTCGAATCAGATGCGTGACAGTGAAACGAGTGACAGAAATTTCCCATGACAGACACGAATCGGTGCTGCGCTGTGCGAGGAACAGCAAGCGAACTCTGGAGCATGTACTGAAATGGGGCCAACAGCGACTGGGGCACGCTTGAGACGAAGCTGCACCCAAGGATACACGTGGATTAAAATCAGATGTGTTACAGTGCAATGAGTGACAAAAATGTCCCATGACAGAGGCATGAATCGGTGCGCCGCAGATGCGACTGACAACGACCAGGCTCTGGGGCATGTTCTGAGATGAGGCCAGCAATTGGGGCACGCTTGGCGAACCTGCACACGAAAATGCGCGTGGATTCAAATCAGATGCGTGGCTGTGACATGAGTGACAGAAATTTTCCATGACAGAGGCATGAATCGTGCTGCGCTGTGCGATTATCAGCAAGCAAACTCTGGAGCATGTACTGAAATGAGGCCAGCAACTGGGACATGTATGGGACGAACCTGCACATAAGAATGCGCGTGGATTCAATTCAGATGCGTGATGGTGACGTGAATGACATAATTCTCCCATGATCTAGGCATGAGATGGTGCGCCGCATGTGCAGCTGACAATGAGCGAACTCTGGAGCATGTACTAAAGTGAGGCCAGCAACTAGGGCCCGCCGGGACGAATCGGTGCATTGTGGATGCGACTTGGATTCATATCAGAATGTTGCAGAGGAAATCAGTATCGATGAAAGACAAATCAGTAGCTATGTGCAGGGTTTTATGAGGAGGAGAGAGAAGGGTGTGCGAGATGAGACAAGTGAAATTACTATCAGTGGAATGAGATGACAAACTAGCGGGGACGAACCAGTGAGTCGCTGATGCGACTAGATTCGACCGGAGGGTAATGCAAAGTAAAATAACTGTAATGATAGACAGTAGGGATGAGCTTCGTGTTCGAGTCGAACATACGTTCGACTCGAACATCGGCTGTTCGACGAAGATCGAACGATTTGGGCCGTTCGCGCCAAATTCGAGTGACGCGAACGGCCCACAATGCACTACGCCATCGCAGTGTCATCCAGGCGCTGTGATTGGCCAAGCATGCACTGTGACCCCGCATGCTTGGCCAATCACAGCGCCGGCAGCGAGGAGAGCAATGATTGGCCACAGGCAGGATGCCTGTGGCCAATTATTGCTGAGGGGGTTTAGTACACGCCCCACACTATAAAAGGCCGCCAGCACGGCGGCCTAGTGTAGTGTGTTCCGGAGCAGGGATAGAGCAGCATAGGCAGGGACAGTGACATTTATTTCTTTCTTGCTTAACCTGGATTCCTTTAGTTTAGGGAAAGAGAAGGATAGGTAGGGAGAGTGTCAGTGTGTTTTGTGCTTGTGCTATATTGTGCTTAAAAAAAACATTTTTTCTAGGGACAGAAAACTGTAGGTAGGGAGAGTGTGTCAGTTTCTTTCACTGTCAAAGTCCTTGTTTCCAGGGACCTGGAAGGACAGTGAGTGAATTCTCCTTGTGCTAAATTGTGCTTAAAAAAAACATTTTTTCTAGGGACAGAAAACTGTAGGTAGGGAGAGTGTGTCAGTTTCTTTCACTGTCAAAGTCCTTGTTTCCAGGGACCTGGAAGGACAGTGAGTGAATTCTCCTTGTGCTAAATTGTGCTTAAAAAAAAACATTTTTTCTAGGGACAGAAAACTGTAGGTAGGGAGAGTGTGTCAGTTTCTTTCACTGTCAAAGTCCTTGTTTCCAGGGACCTGGAAGGACAGTGAGGTAATTCTCCTTGTGCTAAATTGTGCTTAAAAAAAACATTTTTTCTAGGGACAGAAAACTGTAGGTAGGGAGAGTGTCAGTTTCTTTCACTGTCAAAGTCCTTGTTTCCAGGGACCTGGAAGGACAGTGAGGTAATTCTCCTTGTGCTTTATTGTGCTTAAAAAAAACATTTTTTCTAGGGACAGAAAACTGTAGGTAGGGAGAGTGTCAGTTTCTTTCACTGTCAAAGTCCTTGTTTCCAGGGACCTGGAAGGACAGTGAGTGAATTCTCCTTGTGCTATATTGTGCTTAAAAAAAACATTTTTTCTAGGGACAGAAAACTGTAGGTAGGGAGAGTGTGTCAGTTTCTTTCACTGTCAAAGTCCTTGTTTCCAGGGACCTGGAAGGACAGTGAGGTAATTCTCCTTGTGCTAAATTGTGCTTAAAAAAAACATTTTTTCTAGGGACAGAAAACTGTAGGTAGGGAGAGTGTGTCAGTTTCTTTCACTGTCAAAGTCCTTGTTTCAAGGGACAGAGAAGGACACCTGAAGGTAGCCCTTATTGCTTTTTTCCCATCTCCCTGCAGGCCATCTATTAGAATGTCTGGAAGGCAAACAAGGAGAGGCAGACAGTCAGGAGGCAATAAAAGAGGGCAAGCAGGCTCTGTGTCTGGGGGCAACAGTGCTGGTCGTGGTCATCAGCACATGGCCATGGGACACGCTTGTCCTTCTTTTCGGCAGCTGGACATGTTGAGCCACATCATGCCGAAGACTTGGTAGAGTGGATGACCAAGCCCTCCTCCTCCTCCTCATCCTCTCTCACCCAGGCTCAGGGTACTGGAAAAGCAGCTGCCAAAGCGTCCTCTTCCCTGGTATCAATGTCAGACTCATCATCAGTCACTCCTTCCCTAGACCCACCATGTCCTCCTCCTGAGGAGTCCCCCGAACTGTTTCAGCACAGTGTTGGGTACATGCTCCAGGAGGATGCCCAGCGTTTCGAAGGGTCTGATGATGAAACCCAGCTACAGGAAGGCAGTAGCGTGAGAGCAGACAGAGGGGATGCTCAAGAAGGACACCAATCTGGCAGTCATGTTCCAGCAGCTGCAGCATACTGCCAGATTGCCTCCAGTGATGAGGAGGGAGGTGATGATGAGGTCACTGACTCCACGTGGGTGCCTAATAGGAGAGAGGAGGAGGAGGAGGATGAGGAGGAGGCACATCTCCAACGAGGCAGGATGCCCTTTGGTGGCCAGCGTAAGGGCAGTACACCGACGGAATCACACCGCAGAGCTCCGCCTGTGCAGGGCGCTGCCTCTGCCCGTCATTCAAAAAGTTATTTGGTGTGGGCCTTTTTTGAGGCTAGTGCATCAGATCGCACAGCTGCTGTTTGCAACATATGTCTCAAGCGTATATCGCGTGGCCAAAACATCAGCCGCTTGGGTACCACATGCCTGACCAGACATATGTTGACCTGCCATGCAGCTCGTTGGCAAGCCTACCTCAAAGACCCACACCAAAGAACAAAGCGGACCTCTCCTTGCACCGCATCAGCTGGGATCTCCAACCCCACTATAACTTCAGTCCTCTCTGAAACATGCACTGAGAGGAATGAAGGTGTAGAATTAGGTGTGTCACAGCCAAGTACTTGCGCCCACTCTGCTAGCAGTACACCGACGTCCGATTCTAGCAGGCAAATTTCCCTGCCCCAGCTGCTGGACCGTCGAAAGAAGTTCACTCCCAGCCATCCACATGCCCAGCGGTTGAATGCTAGCTTGGCTAAATTGCTAGCGCTTCAACTGCTGCCTTTTCAGTTGGTAGACTCGGCCCCCTTCCGTGAGTTTGTGCAATGTGCGGTTCCTCAGTGGCAGGTTCCCAAACGCCACTTTTTCTCACGGAAGGCTATTCCGGCTCTCTACCGGCATGTGGAAGGCAATGTCTTGGCCTCGCTGGACAGGGCGGTCAGCGGTAAGGTGCATATTACCGCTGACTCATGGTCCAGCAGGCATGGACAGGGACGTTACCTTTCTTTCACGGCCCATTGGGTCACTCTTTTGGCAGCTGGGAAGGATTCAGGACAAGGTGCAGTAGTGTTGGAGGTTGTCCCACCGCCACGCCTCCAAAATGCTACTACTGGTTGTGACACACCTCTCTCCTCCACCCCCTCCTCTTCTTCTTCCTCCATGGCCTCTTCCTGTGGTTTGTCCTATGAACCAGCGGTGCTCCGTAGCCGTTCACGGGGCTACGCAAGTACGCAGGCAAAAAGATGCCATGCCGTGCTTGCGCTGGTGTGTTTGGGGGACAGAAGCCACACTGGGGCAGAGGTCCTGTCTGCTCTGCAGGGCCAGGCCGAGAGGTGGTTGACGCCACGCCAGCTTAAGCCAGGAATGGTGGTTTGCGACAATGGCACCAACCTCCTCTCCGCCCTCCGACAGGGACAACTGACCCATGTGCCCTGTGTGGCTCACGTCCTTAACCTGGTGGTGCAGCGGTTCTTGGGCAGGTACCCGGGCTTACAGGATGTCCTGAGGCAGGCCAGGAAAGTCTGTGTGCATTTCCGCAGATCTTATAATGCCAGTGCTCGCCTGGCTGAGCTGCAAAAGGAGTTGAACCTGCCCAAGAACCGCCTTATATGTGACATGCCCACCAGGTGGAACTCAACGTTGGCCATGCTGCAGCGGCTGCACACGCAGCAGAGGGCCATCAATGAGTACCTGTGCGACTACGGCACCAGGACAGGGTCAGGGGAGCTTGGTTTTTTTTCTCCACGCCAGTGGGGCATGATCAGGGATGCATGCACTGTCCTGGCACCATTTGAGGAGGCCACGAGGATGGTGAGCAGTGACAGTGCATGCATCAGTGACACTGTACCTCTTGTCCACCTGTTGGAGCACACGCTGCGTGGAATAATGGACAGGGCACTTGAGGCAGAACAGAGGCAGGAAGAGGAGGACTTCCTTGCCTCTCAAGGCCCCCTTTACCCAGACAGTGTTCCTTCTGTCCCACCCATCGCACAGGAAGAGGAGGAGGAGGAGGAGGAGGAGGAGGAGGAGGAGGAGGAGGATTGTGTCAGCATGGAGGTGGAGGCTGGCACTCAGCATCATCAGCAGCAGTCTTTTAGGGATGATTTACAGTCCCAAGAAACCAGTGGACTTGTATGTGGCTGGGAGGAGGTGGCTGCGGATCATGTCGTCCTTAGTGACCCAGAGGACTCCGGAGCGAATGCCTCAGCAAACCTACGCTGCATGGCCTCCCTGATCCTGCAAAGTCTGCGGAAGGATCCTCGTATTCTTCGGATCAAGGAGAGGGACCATTACTGGCTGGCCACTCTCCTTGATCCACGGTACAAGGGTAAGGTTGTGGACCTTATGTTACCGTCGCAGAGGGAGCAGAGGATGAGACAACTCCGGGAGGCCTTGCAGAAAGGTCTGTGCAACGCGTTCCCAGAGACTGGGAGGTTACAAACTCCTGGTCCTGGACAACGAGTTGCTGAGGCTTCGGCCAGTCAAAGAAGGAGCGGTGGGGAAGGTGGCCGTCTGACCGATGCGTTCAGACAATTCTTTAGTCCGCAGCCCCAAAGTATGATCGGTTCCAGCAACCATCGCCAGCGTCTGATAAACATGGTGCAGGAATATCTAGGGGCAAGGTCAGACTTGGACACCTTCCCCACCGAAAATCCTCTGGCTTACTGGGTCTTGAGGATGGATCACTGGCCAGAGCTTGCACAGTATGCAATTGAGCTACTGGCCTGTCCTGCATCCAGCGTTCTTTCGGAACGCACATTCAGTGCTGCTGGAGGATTTGTCACGGATCACAGGGTGCGCCTGTCCACCGACTCGGTTGATCGACTGACTTTCATCAAGATGAACCAGTCTTGGATCACCACCAGCTACCACACACCTGATGCTGATATAACAGACTAATTGATTTTAACATGTCACATCCCTTCAAGACTGATGCTGATGCTGAGTGCCTGTGCTGTTATGTTGACTGGCTATCCTCCTCCTCCGAGTCCTCAATGATACGATTGATGATGATAGCTTGGAAGATCATTTTTGTTTATGGGTGCCGCCACCAGTGGCTAAGGCCCAATTTTTCAGCCCCTGTTTTACAGGGGCGTGTAATTACAATTTTTTTAGCAATAATTTGCCATAGGGCTCATTGCTGTGCTCCAAGTACAGTATCTGTGAGGGGTTGGAGTGTTGTGGCACCAGTGCCTAAGGCCCAATTTTTCAGCCCCTGTTTAACAGGGGCGTGTCATTACAATTTTTGAAGCAATACTTTGCAACAGGGCTCATTGCTGTGCTCCAAGTACAGTATCTGTGAGGGGTTGTAGTGTTGTGCCACCAGTGCCTAAGGCCCAATTTTTCAGCCCCTGTTCAACAGGGGCATGCAATTACAATTCTTGATCTAATAATTCACAGCAGGGTCCATTGCTGCACCCACCAAGAGTAACTCTGAGGGCTTACAGTCTTGTGGCAACACCACCACCACCACCACCACCACGAAAGGCCCAATTTTTCAGCCCCTGTTCAAAAGGGGCATGTAATTACAATTCTTGATCTAATAATTCACAGCAGGGCCCATTGCTGCACCCACCAAGAGTAACTGTCAGGGCTTACAGTGTTGTGGCACCAGCACCACCATCAAAGGCCCAATTTTTACTACCACTGTTCAACAATTATATGTAATTACAATTCCTGATATAATAGTTGACAGCAGGGCGTTCCAGCACCAACCAAGAGTAACTGTGAGTGCTTACAGTGTTGTGCCAACACCAACAACTAAGGGGCCTATTTCTGCAGAGTATATACGGCAGGTCCCTACTTTCAAACATCCAACTTACAAACGACTCCTACTTGCAAACGCAAGAAGACAACAGGAAGTGAGAGGAAATCTACCCCTTGGAAGGAAAATTCTCTCCTGTAAGAATAAATATGGGAGAAAGGTGTCTCCTCTGTACTGATGCTTTATCAGCAATCCTTGTTTCAAGAAAAACACCACATTTCAAAAACAGTTGTCATTGGGACGGAAAGTGAGGTGAAATGTTCTGAACAGGGGCACAGACAGCAAAACAAATGTTACAGGGGTGATAACCCTTACCTATGTTTTCCAAAAAGCTTAAAAATAGATTTTTGGGCTGGAGCTACACTTCAACAATGTACCTGTTCAAAATTACAAACAGATTCTACATAAGAACAAACCTACAGTCCCTGTCTTGTATGCACCGCCTGTATACGGCTGTTCAGAGTATATAGGGCCTTTTTTATTTTATGTGCGGGGTTCCCCTTAATATCCATACAAGACCCAAAGGGGCTGGTAATGGGCTGGGGTAGGGGGGGGGGGGTCATGGGGTAGCTATGCCATTTTTCTTAAAGATTTTCATCCATATTACCGGGACCAGACATTACATTAAAGCCGCAAGCAGTTTTAAATGGCTTTTTTTTCCTTTAGAAGTGTCATTTTGTGCAGGGACAGTTCTAAACACGGGAAACACGTGGCACTTCACAGGCATACTTTAGACACCCCCCAGGTACGATATTTAAAGGAATATTTGACTTTTTTTTTTTCACTTTATGCATCATTAAAATGACTGCTCCCGAAAAACGACCGTTTTTAAAACTTCTTTTTGCATTGATACATGTCCCCTGGTGCAGAACCCGGGTTCCCAAACCCTTTTTAGGACAATAACATGCATAATAGTTGTTATAATTAGCACTTTAGAATTCGAACGTTCGCATCCATTGTATTTAATAGGGTTCTAATGTTCGTGCGAACTTTCGGTCCGTTCGCGGGTTCTGGTGCGAACCGAACCCGGGGGTGTTCGGCTCATCACTAATAGACAGTGCATTCTAAGTGACATAAGCCTACTACTTGGCGTGAAACAACAAGAAAGAGGGGAAAAAAAGCACAAAACTAAACCGATAAACAGCTCTGCGTTTGTGTTCACGAATTGCACGACAAGACTGTGGTCTTGCACGAGGCTGAAATAAGGCCGCATATGGAGACTTGACTAATGACTCGCAAGTTCCACAGCGGGGTTTTGATGACATGGTTTACCTGGCAAACAGTGTGTTAAGCAAAGAAATTGCACGAATCCTACCTGTGACAGTTTGAAAACTTGATGTACGAAAAGCATGGTGGGTGTCCAAGACATCCAAAAAGTGTGGTGTTACGCCATGCATGACGTACAAAAAATTACTTTGGTTTGGTAAACGAGTGAGAGGAAAAAACGTGTACAAACAATACGCAAGTTCCGCTGCGGGAACTAAAACACACGGCATGAAGGCAAACAACAAATGGCAACGATGGAAAGTATGCAACGTATGTGACCCGAATCAGTTCGTAAATATATGAAAGGAATCCAATACGAATCGATAGTGAGGAGTATAGAATTAATGTAATACGAATTGGTTGTATAGTGTATGCCGCCCTTTACTCTAAAACTGAACACCAATCAATCTCCCCTCCCCCCAGGCTAACCAGTGCAGAGAGGCAGCAGGTGGGACTAATTAGAGTCTCCCTTTTTTTTTTTTTTTTCCAACTGGAAGAGACGGCAACCTTATGGACAGTGAATCTTTACGTCCAGTGAAACCTACGGCGAGTGATATCGGACAATGCCCGAAAGTGACTTGGAGGTTTGGATTTATAAATGAATCGTATGTATGGGACAGACAATAACTCAGAAGCAGACTTTTAAAGAAAGGAATGCAGGACAGGAAGCATTACTAATTGCAAGATTGTACCTGACGCAAAAGATTCGAAAAGTACCTGCGATAGTGAGCGGGAACCGCCGACGAAGACCACGAACAAAGACGCCGAAATGCCCTGCGATCGAAACGCCAGGACTCACAAACATGAGGTGAGCTGGTAAGAGTCGGCCCAGTGAGATCCAATATCACTCACAGGAAACCAACGAAGACTGCAGGTGAGTGGGCTGGTTAAATAGCCCCCCGGGCTCCTCCCATAAATTCAGGCCAGCATACTGGCCTTCTAACATATACACACATACATATATATATACACATACATATATATACATACATACATATATATACACACACATACATATATATACACACATACATATATATACACACACATACATATATATATACACACATACATATATTTATGGTCGGAGCCCTCTGTCTGAAGAGATATGGATCACATAAACACGTCACAAGACTAACAACACAAATAAGACCTGAAGTGTGGCCTGGCCTTTTGTACGGTATGCCAAAGAAGGGGCCAAAAAGTCACACAAGGTTAGGAAAGAATTGTTCTATTATGTCAGGTAAACCACTATAGAGCGAGACTGTTAAAGGCTCGTGATATTTCTGACTGAGGATCGGGAACGTATCGGGCGACACACAAGGATTTCCACCTGCCCATCTTCCTTATTGCGTGGTCTGGAACTCTGTTTTGTGATGTTGCTGGGGCTGCTCTAATGCGAAAGCGAGTCCTGAGTAACATCCTGGGTCAAGGCCCGAGATGCTCAGGAGTGTTCTGACGTGGCTGATGAACTGGTTCCCGCTTAGGGGTTCAGTTGGGAAAGGTAGTAGAGGGCTGTCCTCTGAAGGGTCGGACAGCAGAGTTTACCAATTTACACTAGAACGGCCATGGCGTTGTGTGTCTGGAAAGTTTGATGCCTACTCCGGGACCGGGTTGTAGAGTTTCCGATACCGTCGGGTGTAGGATGAAATGACTTTGGTGGCGAGTCGGGTGGTGCCTGAGTAGTACTTGGCAATTAGGGCTGGTGATAGTAATTCACTGGGCCGTAAAATCGTAAAAGGCTAGGTAAATGGCTGCTTGAATTACCAGGCTGGGCCATAGACCGAAGGGAGAACGTGAAAGGATAGCAGACATGTCCTGGAGTATGGCGCTGGTCACTGGTAAGCGTTTGGTACTAGAGTGTGGTTGCCGCCACCTGTAGTGTGTTGGCGGATCAGGATGCATTGACGAGGGAGGTAGCACCATGGAGGTGCTATCCGATTCCAGAGTTGGTTGCGACTAATGTGGGACGCCGGACATGGTCGAGTCGGCTCCGGCTTCTGTGAGAGGATGTGGCATGGTCAAGCGGGATAGCGCGTCGGCCGAGGTGTTGCATTGACCGGGGATGTGGACACTGAGGCTACTGAGCTGATGTTGTAGGGAAAGTAGCAACAGCCTGCGTGGGAAGGACATGATGGACAACGATTTATTGACCTGCCTTTGTTAATGACTGTGGCTGTAGCCTGGTTGTCTGTGGCGAACGTGGCGGTCTGTCCTGCCCGGGGCTGCCCCATACTTGAGTCGCTGCGGCTATGGGGTAGATCTCAAATAGAGAGGAGGACTGAGTAAAGGCGGAATTGTGAGTATCTCAGATGGTCGCGGTCCTGAAACCAATGATGGCCAAAAATTGCAGCGAAGCTTGTGGGAGCTGCTACGTCCGTGATTATCTGTGGTGACGAAAAGGATGCTGATGGGATAAACAAGGGTCTACCTATCTGGTCTCAAGGAATTGGTCCCCCATGGCCAGATCCTGCTATAGGGGCTGCGTCTAGCTTAACGACTTGGTCAGGGTCTTGTGCCTGGGAGAGGAACACTAAGAAGCGTGCGATAAAGGATCGCCCTTGAGGGACGATCCTCATCGTGGGTTGAGCATGCCCAGTAGGGATTGTAGCTGTGGGTTAGTGCACCCTTGCATGTCGGTAGACGTATGGACGACTATCCTGATGCGGGTCAATCTACCGAGAGGTGGGCTGGCCTGCATGGCGCGTTTGTCTAGAATGATTTCCAGGAAGGAAATGAACTGTGCCGGTCTTTCTACTTTCTTCTCGGTTATGGGCACGTCGAGGTTTTAGAAGACCTCTATTGGATTTCCTAGATCTCACAAGAATACTAAACCTTCAGGAGAACTCCTCTGAGGGTATGCAGGAGTTTGACTGGGTATGTTTTAGAATGAGTCAGGCAGTATAATGAGTCCGGTGTGGAACCCTGTAGTGCCCCCTGCACTAGAAAGGCTGCTAGAGAGGGAGTTGGATGTGAGGAGAGAAAAGTCGAGCCGCCCGAAGTGCACGTGGCCTAGTCAAGCTGGACTCTGCTGCTTGACGCCGCAGGTATTACTAGGGAGAGCCTTCTGGTACAGGAGGCAGATGTGCAGAAGTTTGCGGTGGGGGTAAAAGCAACCCTTGAAATTAAGTTGCTGGAGACGGCTGCGCCCCCCGGTGCTCGAACTGGACGTCCTAGTCTGACTGGGAGGACTGGTTACATCTCTAAGGCTTCCAGAGGCTACCACGAACTTTGTCGCTTTCGAGTTTGCGAGCGAGCCTGGGGTCCTTGGCCATTAGGATGACTGAGGCGTCCCCCAAGGCACGTGACTTGTTCCCTGTTATGACCTGTACCGAAATGCGTAGGGACGCTAGGTTCACGTCCTAGCCGCTTAGGATGTCCTTCCTGATGCCCGCTGGGACAAGGTGCGAAGGAAAGGGTGCAAGCGTCGGGCGTACCTACAGTGGGGGGTTCGGTAACGACGGTGAAGACTGGGGCTGATAGGGGCACGGCTGATCGTGTTTCCAGGGCCCCTACTCTAGCCTGGACGTCGGTGACTGCGGTTGCCAGTGTGGTCACCAAGGCGTGTAGCTGGGTAAATGCGGAGGGTATCGACTGCAGCGGAACTTGTGTGTCTGGTAGAGTTGCCGCTGGTTATGGAAACAGCAGCCTAACAGATTGGCTTTCCTGGCTGTGGTAAGGCAGGGAATGCCCCTACGTCGTAGTTCAGCCGTAGCCTGGGGATGGTCCGAGCTCTAGAGGACTGTGTAGCGCCGGCCGCTGGACCCGCGAAGGGTGACGACGAGGCAGAGGTGAAGACTTCGCTGTCGGCTCGCGACATGGCGTCGGCTAAAAAGGAGGGGAATGCATATGTTTAGAATAAGATTGCGAGTTTTAGAGGGGATAGAAGGATTTAGAAAACGGGGAGAAAGAAGGAAAGCAGGGTGGACAGGACAAGGAGCGATAGGCGTAGGGGACAGTTTAGTTTGCGTACGAGCGCTGTTGAGTGTAATTTAGAAAACTCAAAAGAGTGCGTGGCAACCGAGGTGAGCCAGGAGGTGACTGGCTAGGTAACCGATAGCTCGGGTGCCATCTGTGCTTGGCACAGACTGATGAACCAGAGCCCCCAGGGCGTACTGGGGCGGGTAGCTGAAAGTCTGGTATACTAAGTAGGAATGTTTCGATCTGTAGTTCATTGACGTGTGGTCGGTCTGCCAACTCCTGCACTGCCAGCAAGGTGGATGTTGGCGACCTTGTCTGCGTGGTGAAGGATCTCGGATCGCTCTTCGAAAACAGAGTGTAGTGTGTAGAAGTATGTGGCAGTTGCTAGCGCCTGGTGAGCGGTCGAATTGTGTATGTGAAGACAAATATGTCGTGAAAGAGTGCGAAGAGAAGCAAGGAGGGGCCTTGCATTTACGCATCTGTCCTGTACCCTAGTAGTGACGTCTCAGTTGGGGTCCAGAAGTGGGTCGACCGGGGACCTGTAGTAAGGTGACATGGAAATACTCCTTTTTTTTTTGTGAGGGGGATGCAGAGAGCTGTTTTGGAGCAGTAGCTGGCTCCCTGGTGAAGATGTGAGCCCTAAGATACTTCCCCCTGTTTTTTTTTTTTTTTTGTATCCTGAGGGGAATACTGTCCAAACCTGGTGCAGGGTGGACCAACTGGAACTCAAACTGACCTGCATGGGGAAAGGGACAGAGAAAACGGTGAGTAGCCGTGTTGCTACTGGAGATGATGAGTGGCTGATGTTTGAACCACTTGTCGAATGCTCGCAGCGATTGCGAGGAACACAGCCTTACTGAGAAGGCGAAGGAAGGAAAGTTTGTGAATTGTGAGTATGTAGGAATAACCGTCCGTGAGGGAGCTGGAATAGTTGGAGTAAGTTGTGTATGTAAATGCAGAAATTTTTTATTTAATTCTTCCTATGTATTTATTTTATTTTTATTTTTTATTTATTTTTATTTTTTTTTATTTATACATTTATTAATTTGTTTTTCCCTTTTTTTTTTTTTTTGGTACAGCGTGAGGTTTGGGGAATGGTTCGTACGTGATCGTGACGCTGATGCGACTGGTAGCGACCTGGCACTTTGTATTGCCGACGATCTGAAACGTTTGAGCCGATGCTACGACTGGGTTCGGATCGGTTGGAAGGGTCGGGTCGGTTGGAGAGTGCTAGTTGCTAGGGATCCGAGTCGTTTGAGCCGGTGATGCGACTGGACTCGGATCAATTGTGTTTACCAAGGATCCGAATCTACGAGCCGACGTTACGACTGGACTCGGATCGGTTAAAGAAGTTTACTGCTGCAGATCAGAGCGGTATGAGCCGGTGATGCGACTGTGCTCGATCGATTGTAAATGCCATGGATCCGAAAATTTGAGCCGACGCTACAACTGAATACGGATCAGTTCGGAGTTTGATGTTTGTAGATCCGAGCCGATGAGCCGCTGGTGCGACTGTGCCCAGATCGGTCATGTTAGCGGAGGATCCGAACCTTTGAGCCGATGCTACGACTGGGTTCGGATCGGATAGGAGGGTTTGTTGCTAGAGATCCGAGTCGATTGAGCCGGTGATGCGACTCGGAACGCTTGAGAATGCCATAGGTCCGAAAGTTTGAGCCGATGCTACGACTGAATTCGGATGGTTTAGAAGTTTGATGTTTGTAGATCCGAGCCGATGAGCCGGTGGTGCGACTGTGCTCGGAACAAACGTGGATGCCAGAGATCCGAATCTCTAAGCCGATGCTGTGCCTGTATTCGGGCTGATAACGGGTGCAAGGTGGGGATTTGAATTGCCGGGTCCGAATCGTAGCGCCGGAGATACGGCTGGACTCGGATGGCTGTTCGGTGTTTCGAAGTTGAAGGGGCTTGTGATTGCCTAGGGTCCGGCCTGTAGTGCCGATTGTTAGCGACCAGAGCCGGACCGGACTGTTTGGTGTATGGTGTGAGTAGGAGGTGTGGGGCATCAGTAAGGTGAAGGGAGAGTATCGTAGGAGGTGTAGGGCATCAGTGACTAGGGATAAGGAAGTGCAGTGTGGGATACCAGTCCGACGACTGGGTATCGGATGTGCGACTTGAGGTAAGAAACTTGCGAGCTGCGAGTAGTTCGTACACCAGCTCTGTGAGACGTAGTGTCTAGGCGGGCCGTTACCGGTGGTAACGTGGGTGTGACAGGGTTCGAAAGACAACTGGACTAGCCGGTAAACATACGATGCAGACAGAAAACACGGGGTTATAAACCGTGTGACTTGTAAAAGAAGAAAACGTGTACCGGCGCTACGATTCGTATGAATGGTAACGGCCAGTCCTACCTGCGACGGCGAGCGGGGATACGATCAACTGCGAGCGAAGTTAGGAGGTACGAAAGCGACTACACGGACGTTGCGAGTCGTATGGCGTCGGCTGATGACGACGAATACCGCGCACTACAGCCGACGCTGACCCTTGTGGATGGTCTGTATAAGTACCCCTCGAACTCCTCCCATAATTTCAGGCCAGCATACTAGCCTTCCTATATATATATACATACATACTGTGAGGGGGTTAGCTCGGCAGCGGGTGTGTGTGACCCCCCGGGATGGGCTCCCCACACAAAACAGGCCCAGCAAACGGAGGTTGTGGTTTTCAAAATCAAAAAGGTGCGGTTTATTTTCTATTTACAGTGACAAAACACAGCAAAGCAAAAGAAACATAACCAAAATAAATCCTGGTCAAGTTGACCTCTGACTAAACATACAGGTTTCCTAACTAACAACTGGGATCAGCCTAGTGCTGTCCTAGTCCCTAAGTCCCTGGTTTTAAATGTCCAAGCAAATAGCCACACAGGCTTTTTCTCACCGCACAGGGGTTCACTCTCCCTAGACAGTCCACACAGGTCTGGTTCCAGGCATGAGCTAACATCTAATGAAGCTGGGAGTTCTTATAGAGGCCTAAATGAGCTGACAAGCTTCAGCTGGTCTCATCAACTCCCTGTCTGTACGACGCCCCACACTCTCCCTAGAGGTATGAGTCATCCATGAGCCCACTAGCCTTATACAACTCTCCACCTAGTTGTACAAGTCGGCGTAAAGCCTGAATCTGGGCGAAATATATCTACCCCCCTGGATGGAACCAGGTGACTTTACCTTCCTGCTGTCACATACCCCCCCCCTCTTGTTTTAACCTCGGGGTTGGAACACCAGCAATCAGGCATTCATGTACTCGAGACAAAGCATCCACATTCCCCATTTGAACGCCAGGGCGATGCTTTACTGTGAAGTTGAATTCCTGGAGGGCCAGGAACCACCTATTCACTCTTCTATTTGTTTCCTTGTTTTGAGCCATCCACTTTAACGGAGCGTGATCCGTAACCATGTCAAAGTGCCTACCTAGCAGGTAGTACCGAAGGGAATCTAGAGCCCACTTCACCGCTAAACACTCCTTTTCAACGGTGGCGTAATTTACCTCATGGGACTTCAACTTCCTGCTGAGGTAAATGACTGGGTGCTCTTCCCCGTTCCAGACCTGGGACAATACTGCTCCTAACTGCACATCTGACGCATCACTTTGTACGACAAAGTCTTTAGAGCAGTCGGGTGAGTACAACACTGGCTGGCTACATAAGGCTTGTTTCAAGAATTGGAATGCTGCCTCAGCCTCGGGGGTCCATTTAATCATGACCGACCCTTTCCCCTTCGTCAGGTTGGTTAGGGGCACAGCCTTAGAAGCAAAGTGGGGAATGAATCGCCGATAATACCCAGCGATTCCCAGAAAGGCTCGTACCTGCTTCTTGCTGTTGGGACGTGGCCAACTCTGGATGGCCTTGACTTTGTTGAGTTGGGGTTTTATTACTCCCCTCCCAATGGTGTACCCAAGATATTTGGCCTCCTCCTGCCCAATGGTACACTTCTTGGGGTTAGCCGTAAACCCCGCTTCCCGAACAGAGTCCAGGACTGCTTGCACTTTTGGCAGATGTGAGGCCCAATCTGTGCTATGGACAATTACGTCATCCAGGTAAGCCGCAGCATACTTCCGATGGGGCCTCAGCATCTGGTCCATTTTCCGCTGGAATGTGGCCGGCGCATTCTGTAACCCGAACGGCATTCTTTTATATTGGAACGCCCCGTCTGGGGTTACAAATGCGGTTTTCTCTTTGGCCGACTTGGCCAGGGGGATTTGCCAATACCCTTTTGTGAGGTCAAGAGTCGTCATGTATCGGGCTGTTCCCAGCCGGTCGATCAACTCATCTATACGTGGCATGGGGTAGGTGTCAAATTTTGTAACTTTGTTCAACTGACGAAAATCGTTACAAAATCGCCAGCTCCCATCCGGTTTAGGCACCAACACGATGGGACTAGACCAATCACTTTGGGACTCCTCTATCACCCCTAAGTTCAGCATTTTCTGTACTTCTTCCCGTATTGCCTCCCGTCGAGCCTCTGGGATCCGATAGGGTTTTAACTTCACCCTTTCACCGGGCGGGGTAATGATGTCATGCTCTACCCCAGATGTTTGTCCCGGCAGCTCAGAGAATACCTCCTTATTGCGAAGCACAAACTCCTTAACCTCCTGTTGTTGGGGTTGTGACAAGGTGGCTGCTATTCCAACCTCAGGAATCACGCAACCAGTTTGAGCTGGTGACCAAGTGTCTGCGACTAGGGACTCTCTATCCCTCCAGGCTTTCAACAGATTAACGTGATAGATCTGTTCGGGCTTTCGCCTTCCTGGTTGTCTGACCTTGTAATTCACTTCGCTCACTTTTTCCATTATCTCGTAGGGGCCTTGCCATTTGGCAAGGAATTTACTTTCAACCGTAGGGACAAGTACCAATATCCTATCCCCCGGGGAAAAGGTACGGGTCTTGGCTCCACGGTTGTACACTCTCTGCTGTGCTAACTGCGCTTGGGCCAAATGTTCCTTCACGATGGGCATTACCTGTGCAATTCGATCTTGCATCAGGGCGACATGCTCAATCACACTCCTGTGGGGAGAACTCTCACTTTCCCAAGTTTCCTTGGCAATATCCAACAGCCCTCTTGGGTGTCTCCCATACAGTAACTCAAAGGGGGAGAATCCCGTAGAGGATTGGGGCACCTCCCTAATAGCAAACATCAAATAAGGAAGTAAACAGTCCCAATCCTTTCCATCTCTATCCACCACTTTCTTCAACATTTGTTTTAGGGTTTTGTTGAATCTTTCAACCAGCCCATCGGTTTGGGGGTGATACACAGACGTACGCAATTGCGTCACTTTGAACAATTTACACAGCTCTTTCATAACCCGGGACATAAAGGGTGTACCTTGGTCCGTAAGCAGTTCTTTACAAATACCCACCCGGCTAAAAACAAGAGATAGCTCTTTGGCTATGGTTTTGGCCGAGGTATTTCGGAGAGGGATCGCTTCTGGATAACGGGTGGCATAGTCCATTATAACTAATATGTACTGGTGCCCCCTAGCGGACTTGATTATAGGACCTACCAAATCCATGGCGATCCTCTCAAACGGGACCTCAATGATGGGTAGAGGGACCAGCGGGCTACGGAAATGTGGCATCGGGGCCAACCTCTGACACACAGGGCAGGAGGAACAATAATTTTCTACGTCCTTCATCACCCCCGGCCAATAGAATCTCTGTAATACCCTCTCTCGGGTTTTCTCTGTCCCCAGATGACCTCCAAGAATGTGCCCATGGGCCAACTCCAACACCAACTTCCTGTAAGGTTTGGGCACCACAAGCTGCTCAACGGTTTCTTCTGCCCTTTTTGCCACCCGATACAGTAGGTCCTTCTCTACGCTGAAGTATGGGTAAGTGCAGGTATTATCTGGGTTCACTAACTCGCCATCTATTTTCACTACGTTTTCCCGTGCCTTTATTAGGGCGGGGTCTTTCAACTGTTCTGTGGCAAAGTTTTCCCTGTGAACCTCAAGATCAGAAAACTCCACAGACGGTAGGTTTTCGTCTGAGGAGGTGGGCTCCTCTCCAGTTTCTTGAGTCTCCCCTGCCAATACTGATAAGGGAAATTCCGGAGAGTCCTCACCACTCTCAGGGGAGTTCTGGCTATCACATTCCTGGTACATAGGGGCACCAGTGAGGGGCTCAGGATCATCCCACAGTTCCCAGAACTTCGGAAAATCCCTTCCCACAATGGCGTCATGCGGTAACTGAGATACTAAGCCCACTGGATAAGAGAGGGTACCTTTGGGGGTCTCGAAACACACTGTAGTCACTGGATACTCTCGGGTGTCCCCATGCACACAAATAACAGCTACCTTGTTATTCCCAGAGACCTCTGTTTTAACTAACTCAGCCTTTATCAGGGTCACAAGGCTACCTGAATCCAGCAATACCACAACATTTCTACCATTAACACACATTTTGCATAAATGTTTCTCAGTTCCTCGAATGGCAGTGCATGCGACTGTCGCACACAGCGACTGACGTCTGCCCGTCAGAAAGTCACACTGCATGGGTTCCTCCACAACCGGGCAATTGGCTGCAATATGTCCCGCTTGCCGGCAGCGGTAGCAAACGATCCTTCTTGCCGCCTCTTGAGCCGCTGATTTCCCAGGCTGTTCTCGCCAAACTTGGGGTAGAGCTCCCACCCTCTCACTCTCTCCACCCTCACCCCTTGGAATCCTCTTATCCGCCCCTGGGGATGGTCTGGTCTTAGGGTGGAAAGTCCGAGTGTCTCTGGAAGAGGCCGTCAGGTTCTCTGTAGCCAAGTATTTCTCCACACGATCCACAAGACCATCGGCCGTCTCTGGGTCTCCATGGCTTACCCACTTTTGGATGGCAGTAGGAAGAGCTCTCAAAAACCGATCCATTACAACACGTTCCACAATCTTTGGTGCGGACAAAGTCTCTGGCTGTAGCCACTTTCTGCTCAGGTGAATGAGATCATACATTTGAGACCTGGGGGGTTTTCCAAGCTGGAAAGTCCAGTTATGCACACGCTGAGCCCGGACAGCCTGGGTGACACCCAGCCTTGCCAATATTTCAGCTTTTAGCATCACATAGTCTTTTGCTTGGTTAGGCTCTAGGTCATAGTAAGCTTTCTGCGATTCACCAGTTAACAGAGGAGCCACCAGTCCAGCCCACTGCTCCTCAGGCCACTTTTCTCTTTCAGCGGTCCTTTCAAATGTGGTCAAAAATACCTCTGGATCATCCTCTCCAGTCATTTTTGTCAATAAACGACTCACCCCAAAGGACGCGGTATTAGTGGGACGGCTTTCCTCACTGGTCTGCGGACGTTGCTGCATTACTGCTTCCATCTGTTGTTGTAGTCTCTGCTCTTGCTTCTGCAACAGGTCTATGAAGCGGGCCTCAGATTGCTGCTGGGCTCGTTGCTGAGCCTCCAGACTCTGTTGCAAAGTTGCGTTTGTCTGCTGCTGGGCTGCAAGGCTCTGCTGTTGAGCTGCAAGGCTCTTTTGCAAACCTGCATTTGTCTGCTGTTGATTGGCATTTGCTAGAGCCAGCTGCTTCAGTATCTCCTCCATGCTGGCTTAAAAAAAACTGCCTGCATTCTCCACCAACTGTGAGGGGGTTAGCTCGGCAGCGGGTGTGTGTGACCCCCCGGGATGGGCTCCCCACACAAAACAGGCCCAGCAAACGGAGGTTGTGGTTTTCAAAATCAAAAAGGTGCGGTTTATTTTCTATTTACAGTGACAAAACACAGCAAAGCAAAAGAAACATAACCAAAATAAATCCTGGTCAAGTTGACCTCTGACTAAACATACAGGTTTCCTAACTAACAACTGGGATCAGCCTAGTGCTGTCCTAGTCCCTAAGTCCCTGGTTTTAAATGTCCAAGCAAATAGCCACACAGGCTTTGTCTCACCGCACAGGGGTTCACTCTCCCTAGACAGTCCACACAGGTCTGGTTCCAGGCATGAGCTAACATCTAATGAAGCTGGGAGTTCTTATAGAGGCCTAAATGAGCTGACAAGCTTCAGCTGGCCTCATCAACTCCCTGTCTGCACGACGCCCAGCCCTCTCCCTAGAGGTATGAGTCATCCATGAGCCCACTAGCCTTATACAACTCTCCACCTAGTTGTACAAGTCGGCGTAAAGCCTGAATCTGGGCGAAATATATCTACCCCCCTGGATGCAACCAGGTGACTTTACCTTCCTGCTGTCACAATACATATATATATACACATATACACATATATACATACCTACATACATATACACACACACACATACGTACACACATACATACATACACATTCACCTACACGTATATATACATACATATATCTATCTGTGCCTCGTGTTTATTTAGGTATTAATTACCCATAGTTGTGTATAGCGGCCCCCCTGGCCTAATTCCCAAGGTTGAGAAAGAACAAGCAAACTTTAGAAGAAAAAAAAACAAAACAAAAAAGGTGTTTATCTATTGATTCCCTTCTACCAGTGCCTCTTAAAATGGTTGTAAACCCACTTTTTAAACAAAGCCCTACAGGTGAGCCTAGATTAAGACTTACCTGTAGGTGCATGAAATATCTCCTTAACCTACACGGTTAAGGAGATATTTGTATGTAAATGCGGCGACGCTGACGTCACCCCATTCACAAATTCGGCCAGGTCGCAACATTCGACGACGTAGCCGAATTTGACAGCTCACGCGCGCATGCGCGGAGTCACGTCTTCGCCGCTCCGGCCAATCACAGCGCCGGAGCGGCGCTGTGATTGGCTGCAGCGGCGATACCCAGAAGTAACATTCCGGCTATCGCCGCAGCGATGGATGCGGCTAGAGGAGGGACACGGACGACTTCGGGGGCCCCGATCAAAGGTAAGTGGTACATAATGAGCTAGTATGCTAGTCATACTAGCTCATTATAGCTTTGTCTTGCAGGTTAGAAAAAAAAAAAACACAAAAGGGTTTACAACCACTTTAAGAGACCACTAATGGCCATAGTGTTTAAATATAAATAATTATACCTTGTGATATCTTCACCCATATTTACATTCAGGCCGTCCTCCCCCCAACCTACTCTTCCCCCAATTTTAAGTGATAAACCCATATTCCCCAGGGGAATAAAAAATAAAAAATGTGATGTCCTCGCAGTGATCATATACACTCTCTATCCTAATATTACTTCTAGGCCCTCTTCTCCCCTCCCAGCCCTCCCCCCCCTCCCTCCCCTCCCCCCCCCCTCCCTGCCCCAGCACGACTCAACTCCCTCTCTCCCATTCAGGGGCAGACATCTCACTCCACCCCCTCAACGCCGTCAGAATTTATTAGGGAGGTCGATGGGAGTGAGAGGGAAGAGAGAAAAAAAACAACCTATATCAATCCTGGTCAAAGTTCCTGATCAGGTTCTTTATACTTCTATGGCTTACCCCATGACAACTATACTGGGGGTCCTTATAAATGCACTATGCCCCCTACTTTCCCCCTCCATATCTCCTATCCTCAGCCAATTTCGTGTACACACTGTATCCAACCTGTCCAAGTCCTCTCAAATTCCCCTTTTTTGTCCTTCACTACTTGAGTCCATCTTTCGGCTTCCATTATCCGATTACCCTCCTTTTTCCAGTCCTCTAGTGTTGGACAGGTGGCCTGTTTCCAAAATCTAGGGATCAATAGTTTGGCTGCGTTCAATAGGTGTGGTGTAATACTCTTCCTATAAACTTTAATGGAGCCGGGTATTCCATGAAATAAAAAACATAGAGGAGTAAACTCCATCGGTCTAGGGGTCAACCTCTCAATCCATGGTGCGATTGATACCCAAAATGTTCTAATCATGGGGCACTCCCACCACAGGTGGAGAAATGTACCCCTCTGCTCACATCCTCTCCAACACCGGGCATCTGCCTCTGGATACATCTGAGTTAGTCTTACTGGTGTCCTATACCACCTTGTCATAAATTTATAGGCCATCTCTTGAACGTACGAACTTATAGATGTAGAGTAAGTTGATTTAATCATTTTTTTAATTTGTTCCTCTGACAGTTCTTTATTTAATTCTTTTTCCCACTCTCTGATAAAATATGGTACTGTACTCTTTTGGGCGCCTATTATCAGTCTATACATCTGAGACAGCAGATGCCTGGCATCCCTCAAACGCAGACACCGGCCCTCAAACACCGTGATTGAGTTTAATGATCTCAATAAAGGTTTCATCTTGTTAAAGAAACCTGTCATTTGATAGTATCTCCAGCCTGATGTGGGTATATTCCTTAGGGCCGAAACCAGCTCCGAATAAGTTGCTAGGGTTCCTCGCGGGGCGAATTTACCACACGTGGTATCTCCATCCCGACCCCATGCCCCCAGGAATCCCCCCCTCCCCCGGGGGAGCCATGGGAATCCCTCCAATGGGGCTAGGGGGGATACCTGGGGGGAATACTCTCCTGTTTTATTCAACTTATCCCATATTAACAGGGAGTTCCATGTCAGAGGAGATGTCCATTTCGAAAGTCCTCTCGACGTACTTGGAATCCAAGGGGCCCCTGCAAGATTCCTCCCAGCTATTGTTTTTCTAGTGGGACCCACATTTTATTAGAGGAATCATGGCACCAGTTCAAAATTCGAACCAGCGACATTGCCTTATAGTAGACTGATATGTCTGGCAGCCCTATTCCTCCCTCTGCTTTGCTTCTACACAGGATGTCATAAGCCAACCTTGGTCGTTTATCAGCCCAGAATAAAGTTAATGGGTCTAGAGATACTGTGGTGTAGCTCTGAGCAGGTGCTCTCTCACCCAACCGGACTAGTCCTTGTCTGTTACTTCCGTTACTGTGACTCGATTCACAGTGTCCACGACACCCGGATCTTCGGTCCTCCTGGTGACAGCGCTCAGCAACAGGATCAGACGCTCCGCAGGCTCCTCTGTGGAGCTGATGGCTCTTTGGAAAAGCACAAGGCCCAGGCTTCAGGCCTTGTACACACAGCAGGTCAGCACAGGGATCCTCTTTCTGGGAGGGCGGTGTCCAAAGAGAAAAAATGGGGCCCACCTCCCTCTTATAAAGTCCACCCCAACAGTCTTTGCACGGGGCAATGCATCCTGGGTGCTTCAAGGTATACTGGGTACTGTAGTCTCTGGGGAATTAAAGTGCAATACCCCGCTACACACTCCCCCCACTTAGAATCTTTGGTCCCCAAAGACAGCATTAACATTATGTACAGACAAGGTAATTGAGGGCTGCAAAGGAGCCCGGCAGGGGAAGCTCCCACCAAGCATGGGAAGGGAGATTGTCCTGCCCACAGGTCACATCAGTGAGGGTGGCCTGCCTAACTGTGCCAGAAAGTGAGCTGGGGTTGCCCTCCACCAAATGCACAGTGGAAGGACCAGGTGTTTGTATTGTCCTTCTTGCAGTAGTTACCGTGTCCTCAGAACTTTCCCCCATTTGGGCATAGGTTAACTTCCGTGGAGGACGAATGGTTCTCTTCGCTCTCTGTTCTCTTGGGGTAACTGTCTCAGTCACCACAGGCTCTTCCTCTGGGGTAAATGTATTGGGTTCCAATATTTCTGGAGCATCCAGATCAGGTGCAGGGAGACACAGTTCCTTTGACCTTCAGCAGGGAGCGACTCTATGGCGTCTTCCCAGTCATCAGACAGAGGGCTGGACTGGACAAACTCGGTGGCTTCTACATTCAATGTACTATCTAAAGTATCTTCAGAAGGTGGAAGATCTATGGATAGAGGCTCAGGGGCCTGGGACGGCCACAACCATTCAAGCTCTTCTTCTTCATCTTCACTTTGATCAGTGACATCCATTCCTCCAGAATGAGGTGCCTGAGACCGAGTATTGGGCCTAGGTGTATTCAGACCTGAGGATGGTCCAGGGGAATCCTCTACAGGAGGTATTCAAACTGCTTCTGAAAGTGGAAGTAAGTGGTTTCTGTGCCAGGTCTTCAGCGGCCCTATCTTCCCTTCTGGCTTCAGCTGATATACCGGCAAACCTGGTAACCTTTTGCAGATCACATACGGTTCGGGTCTCGATCTGTCTGCTAGTTTGTGCTTCCCAAGGACTCCCAAGTTCCGCAACAGCACTCTGTCTCCGGGTTGCAAATCCTGGATCCGAACTTTAAGATCAAAGTTCCTCTTTTCCGGGCTCCTCTTTGCTCTGACGCCGCTTGGGCCTGTTCAAACGCCAGTTTCAAGCTCTTCCTCAGCCTATCTACATATCCCTTGTGCGAGGTGGCTGATGTGTGATCCATCGATATGCCGAAGGCCAAATCCACAGGCAGTCTTGCTTCCCTGCCAAACATTAATCTGTAGGGAGAGTACCCTGTGGCATCACTGGTTGTGCTGTTATAGGCATGCACTATTGCTGCTATGTGCTTGCTCCAATGCTGCTTCTTCTCGCTGCTCAGAGTCCCCAACATATTTAACAGAGTCCTGTTGAATCTTTCCGGTTGGGCATCACCTTGGGGGTGATAAGGGGTAGTACGAGTTTTCTTTATACCTAAAGAGTCCAGCAATTTCCTAATCAGTCGACTGTCAAAGTCTCTCCCTTGGTCTGAGTGCAGGCGCTGTGGTAGCCCGTAATGCACAAAGTATTTTTCCACCAAGATTTTGGCTACGGTGGAGGCCTTCTGGTCTTTAGCTGGAAAGGCCAGGGCATAACGGGTGAAATGGCCGGTTATCACCAGAACATTTCCATGTCCACTCAAGTCAGGTTCTAGACAGAGAAAGTCGATGCATACCAAGTCCAAGGGTCCTTGACTCTGCAGATGGCCCATTGGGGCAGCTTGACGTGGTAATGTCTTCCTTTGAATGCAGCGAGCACATGAGTGACAGTACTCCTCCACTTCAGCCGCATACAAGGCCAATAGAACCTATTCCTCACAAGCTGGAAGATTTGTTTGGCCCCCAAGTGGTCATGATTATCATGTAGAGCAGCCAAGACAGTTCATCTGTGTTTCTCCGGCAAGAACAGTTGCCACTTCTCTTCCAGGTCATCAGAGGGGCCCCTTCGGTAGACCACCCCTTGTTGCACCTGTAACTTGTCCCATTCTTTGTGGACCAGTCGAGCCACCTTTGAGGGGTCCTGCAGGAGCCTGCCTGGATCCTGGTCTTCCAATGCCTTCAAAGCTAATCTTTCCCAGGGATCTTCCAACTGGTCTCTTCTTATGTCCTTCTTAGACAGCTTTGGCAGGTCGTCCTCACCAATCTGGGTCACGTCACAATAACACTTGGGCACCCCTACTACCGAAACTCTGATCTCTTCCACCCTTGACCCACCACTAGCTTGAAGTTGTGCTCCTTGACACAAGGCCCGTACCCCATCCGGGGTTACCTGGGTCCAGTCTTCTGTGTGGTGGGTGGGTGCATGAGCCCTTCTGGATAATGCATCTGCATCACAATTCCCAGCCCCAGGCCTATACTTGAGACTGAAGTTGAATCCGGCCAGGGCTGCCAACCAACGGTGGCCAGTGGCATCCAGCTTGGCTGTGGTGAAGAGGTAGGTGAGTGGGTTATTGTCGGTCTTTACTGTAAAGTCAGCTCCATACAGGTAATCTCTGAGCTTATCCACGACTGCCCACTTTAGGGCCAGGAATTCCAACTTGTGGGTGAGATAGTTCTTTTCTGCTGGTGTTAGACTTCTACTAACATAGGCAACTGGCCTTAACTGTCCTTCATACTCTTGGTACAGCACACCTCCCAGACCATCATGGCTGGCATCTACATGCAGTTTATATGGTTTCTTAGGGTCAGCATAGGCCAAGACTGGGGCAGTGGTCAGACTTTTCTTCAACATTTTGAAGGCTTCTTCACACTTCTCTGTCCACTGACCTTCCACGGACTCTCCAGGTTTCCTGGGGCCAGTATCATCCTCCTCTCCATCTGTCTTCAGCAGCTCATTTAGGGGTTTGGCAATTTTCGCAAACCCCTCCACAAATCTACGGTAGTAAGAGCAGAACCCCAGGAAGGATCTGAGCTCAGTCACTGTAGTTGGTCTGGGCCAGGAGGTAACTGCGTCCAGTTTGTCGGGATCTGTAGACACTCCTTCTTCAGACACTATGTGTCCCAGATAGTGGACCGAGGACTGGTAAAACTGACACTTCTCCCTGGAGAGTTTTAGTCCCTCTTCACTGAGTCTCTTCAGGACTTTCTCCAATCTCTCTTCATGCTCCTCCAGAGTCTTCCCGAAGACAATGATGTCATCTAGGTACACCAGAACTTCGATAAGCTTAATGTCCCCCACTGTCTTCTCCATCAACCACTGAAAAGTGGCGGGGGCTCCCGACAGGCCTTGAGGCATCCTATTGAACTCCTAGAATCCCACCGGGGTGATGAAGGCCATCTTCTCTCTGTCTTCAGGGTGCATTGGGATTTGGTAATACCCACTCTTCAGGTCCATGACACTTAACCACTTAGCCCCAGACAGACTCTGTAAGGCATCTTCTATCCTGGGGGTAGTATACTGGTCAGGTATGGTCCTCCTATTGAGAGTCCTGTAGTCTATGCAGAGTCTCAACGACCCGTTCTTTTTCCTGACCACCACGATGGGGGAGGCATATGGACTCCTGGACTCTCGAATAACCCCTGTTCTCTTAAAGCGGAGGTGCCGCAGAAAAAAAAATATTAAAAGCCAGCAGCTACAAATACTGCAGCTGCTGACTTTTAATATATGGACACTTACCTGTCCTGGAGTCCAGCGACTTCTGCAGCAGAGGACGAGCAATCGCTCATCACTATGCTGCCCCCACCGCCATCCTGGGTGAGGGAACCAGGAAGTAAAGCCTTGCGGCTTCATGCCCGGTTCCCTACGGCGCATGCGCGAGTCGCGCTGCGCCGTTCTGAATGGTCCCCTGTGTTCTGGGAGCCGAGTGTCTCCCAGAACACAACGGGTATTCTGGGGGAAGTGACGAGCTTCCCGCAGATTTCCCGCAGAGAGGACTCCCGGAAGTGGGTGCAAATACCTGTCTTAGACAGGTATCTGCACCCCCCTCCCCCCTGAAAGGTGCCAAATATGACACCGGAGTGGGGGAGGGTTCCGATCAGTAGAAGTTCCACTTTAGGGTGGAGTTCCGCTTTAAGCTCTGTCAACTGTTCAAATCTTCCAAGTCTTCCAAGTCAGCCAGGGGGACTCGCCGGACCCTCTCCCGGAAGGGTTTGTCGTTCTGCAGATGGATTTTATGGGTGGCACTCCTCGCACACCCCACGTCAAACTCATCTTCCGAGAATATTTTTCTCCATCTGGTCAGCTGGGCCTTGGCTCTCTCCTTCCACTTCGGTGGCAAGGTGGTGTCTTCCAGACAGAGTCCCTCCAGGGTGAGTTCCCCTCCTTCAGCTTTCTTCAAGTCAGACAGGGCCACTGGGGTAGCAGGATTTACTTTGCCCAGTAGTACCCGGGCTGTAATCTTCAAAGGAGAACTAGTGACATTTCTGATGCTCACTGGAATCTGGCCCTTCGCCTTCTTCAATGCCCTCAACGGGACCACTTCAGGGATCACTTCCAACCCTGGGTGGGTGTTCAAGGGGTCTGGCTCCAGGACCACAAAGGGGCTGGGCTGCTCCCAGGAGAGTTTCACCGTAGCCTGAAGGCAGGTCATCTCACCAGGCTGCAATATCTTCTCCTTTCTTGACAGTCTCCAGCCTTTCCCCACCCCCTCTTCTGGGGCCTTCTGTTCCAGGACCAACTTCTGGTAGACCTGTTGCAGCATGGGGGGAATCTGGTCTGTGCTAGTACTCTGCTCCTGCACTAGAGGGGTCAGCAGCCTCCTGACCAGGTCAGTATTGGTCCCTATTAGCACAAAACTTGTGTTGGCCCCTGGCAGGCGAGGGCAAACTACCGCCAGGGTGTCAAAGACTTCCGCCTTTCCTGTCACCGAGGGATCAAAGGCCATCCTGATTGAGACATAACCGTTGTAGGGAAAGCTATGAGTACCAATTCCCCCTATCTGTAGGTCTTCCAGCTTCTGTAAGGGCACGTGACTCAGATGTTTCCGGTAAAAGTCTCTGTATAAAAGAGTCACTTGGGCTCCTGTATCTAGGAGGGCCTTGGTGTAAACTCCCTCCACTTGAACAGAGACTAGAGGGGAGGGTCCTATTAGCTTGTCTGGAAACCTCTTCTGGGGTGTCTCCTTCCTTGGACTCCTCGATTTTCCTATTGTTGTTTTCTTTTTCTTCCATTTTTCTCTGGACCTCAACCCTTTTTTGGACCTGGTATGCATTGATTTCTCTCAGATTGTTAAATTTCAACTCCCGACAGGTGGTATGGGGGGTTTTAGGAGGGGCATTGTTTCCCTTCTCTTTTGCCTCTGCTTGCTTTTGAATCTTTTTGGAGCTTTCTGTAAGTAGTGGGTGCTCGGCTGACTCCTTCACCGGGGCCCCCTGAAGTTTTCCGCCTGCTGGTAGTGAGTGCCTCGGTTCTTCCTTGGACTGGGGCACACTTTCCCAATGTGGCCGGCTCCTCCACAGTTGAAACAGACAGTTTCCTTCCTTGTCTGTGGGGATGTTGGAGTGGAAACACTCTGACACTCCTGATCTCCTCTTGCTCCTTGGCTCCTGAGTTCTTGGCCAGTAAAGAGGTCAATAAATCCAGCACTTGGGTCATCTGGGACTTCAAGGTCTCTACTTCTGAATCACGCTCAATAGCTACTGCTGTTCTGACTCCCACCGAGGTGGGTGGAGTGGTCTTCTCAACCGCCTGTTGGTCCTTCAACAGGGCTTCTTCATCCCTTATGATCCGCACAAGGTCTGGGTAACTCAAAGCCATGACTCCGTCAGAGGTCTTCAAGTGAAGCCAAACTGGATCCGAACGTAAGGCTCCCCTCAGGATCTGCTTCATCCTGGTTGCGTCTATGACTTGCGGCAACATTCCCCTTTTCAGCACAATTTGGCACAGCATTCTATTCAGTCTCCGGACATATTCAGACAACTTCTCCCCCGGCTGTTGGAGGGTATGTTCAAATTGATACACCAGTTCAGACACCTTCTCCAGCTGGCCAAATTCCTCCTGCAACATGGACAGATAATCCATCGCAGTACAAACAGTGTTGCTGCACCTAAGATTCTTCACAGCCTCAGCAGTAGTGATGAGCCGAACACCCCCGGGTTCGGTTCGCACCAGAACCCGCGAACGGACCGAAAGTTCGAACGAACATTAGAACCCTATTAAATACAATGGATGCGAACGTTCGAATTCTAAAGTGCTAATTATAACAACTATTATGCATGTTATTGTCCTAAAAAGGGTTTGGGAACCCGGGTTCTGCACCAGGGGACATGTATCAATGCAAAAAGAAGTTTTAAAAACGGTCGTTTTTCGGGAGCAGTCATTTTAATGATGCATAAAGTGAAAAAAAAAAAGTCAAATATTCCTTTAAATATCGTACCTGGGGGGTGTCTAAAGTATGCCTGTGAAGTGCCACGTGTTTCCCGTGTTTAGAACTGTCCCTGCACAAAATGACACTTCTAAAGGAAAAAAAAGCCATTTAAAACTGCTTGCGGCTTTAATGTAATGTCTGGTCCCGGTAATATGGATGAAATTCTTTAAGAAAAATGGCATAGCTACCCCATGACCCCCCCCCCTACCCCAGCCCATTACCAGCCCCTTTGGGTCTTGTATGGATATTAAGGGGAACCCCGCACATAAAATAAAAAAGGCCCTATATACTCTGAACAGCCGTATACAGGCGGTGCATACAAGACAGGGACTGTAGGTTTGTTCTTATGTAGAGTCTGTTTGTAATTTTGAACAGGTACATTGTTGAAGTGTAGCTCCAGACCAAAAATTTATTTTTAAACTTTTTGGAAAACATAGGTAAGGGTTATCACCCCTGTAACATTTGTTTTGCTGTCTGTGCCCCTGTTCAGAACATTTCACCTCACTTTCCGTCCCAATGACAACTGTTTTTGAAATGTGGTGTTTTTCTTGAAACAAGGATTGCTGATAAAGCATCAGTACAGAGGAGACACCTTTCTCCCATATTTATTCTTACAGGAGAGAATTTTCCTTCCTAGTGGTAGATTTCCTCTCACTTCCTGTTGTCTTCTTGCGTTTGCAAGTAGGAGTCGTTTGTAAGTTGGATGTTTGAAAGTAGGGACCTGCCGTATATACTCTGCAGAAATAGGCCCCTTAGTTGTTGGTGTTGGCACAACACTGTAAGCACTCAGTTACTCTTGGTTGGTGCTGGAACGCCCTGCTGTCAACTATTATATCAGGAATTTTAATTACATATAATTGTTGAACAGTGGTAGTAAAAATTGGGGCTTTGATGGTGGTGCTGGTGCCACAACACTGTAAGCCCTGACAGTTACTCTTGGTGGGTGCAGCAATGGGCCCTGCTGTGAATTATTAGATCAAGAATTGTAATTACATGCCCCTGTTGAACAGGGGCTGAAAAATTGGGCCTTAGGCACTGGTGGCACAACACTGCAACCCCTCACAGATACTGTACTTGGAGCACAGCAATGAGCCCTGTTGCAAAGTATTGCTTCAAAAATTGTAATGACACGCCCCTGTTAAACAGGGGCTGAAAAATTGGGCCTTAGGCACTGGTGGCACAACACTGCAACTCCTCACAGATACTGTACTTGGAGCACAGCAATGAGCCCTGTTGCAAAGTATTGCTTCAAAAATTGTAATTACACGCCCCTGTTAAACAGGGGCTGAAAAATTGGGCGTTAGGCACTGGTGGCGGCACCCATAAACAAAAATGATCTTACAAGCTATCATCATCAATCGTATCATTGAGGACTCGGAGGAGGAGGATAGCCAGTCAACATAACAGCACAGGCACTCAGCATCAGCATCAGTCTTGAAGGGATGTGACATGTTAAAATCAATTAGTCTGTTATATCAGCATCAGGTGTGTGGTAGCTGGTGGTGATCCAAGACTGGTTCATCTTGATGAAAGTCAGTCGATCAACCGAGTCGGTGGACAGGCGCACCCTGTGATCCGTGACAAATCCTCCAGCAGCACTGAATGTGCGTTCCGAAAGAACGCTGGATGCAGGACAGGCCAGTAGCTCAATTGCATACTGTGCAAGCTCTGGCCAGTGATCCATCCTCAAGACCCAGTAAGCCAGAGGATTTTCGGTGGGGAAGGTGTCCAAGTCTGACCTTGCCCCTAGATATTCCTGCACCATGTTTATCAGACGCTGGCGATGGTTGCTGGAACCGATCATACTTTGGGGCTGCGGACTAAAGAATTGTCTGAACGCATCGGTCAGACGGCCACCTTCCCCACCGCTCCTTCTTTGACTGGCCGAAGCCTCAGCAACTCGTTGTCCAGGACCAGGAGTTTGCAACCTCCCAGTCTCTGGGAACGCGTTGCACAGACCTTTCTGCAAGGCCTCCCGGAGTTGTCTCATCCTCTGCTCCCTCTGCGACGGTAACATAAGGTCCGCAACCTTACCCTTGTACCGTGGATCAAGGAGAGTGGCCAGCCAGTAATGGTCCCTCTCCTTGATCCGAAGAATACGAGGATCCTTCCGCAGACTTTGCAGGATCAGGGAGGCCATGCAGCGTAGGTTTGCTGAGGCATTCGCTCCGGAGTCCTCTGGGTCACTAAGGACGACATGATCCGCAGCCACCTCCTCCCAGCCACGTACAAGTCCACTGGTTTCTTGGGACTGTAAATCATCCCTAAAAGACTGCTGCTGATGATGCTGAGTGCCAGCCTCCACCTCCATGCTGACACAATCCTCCTCCTCCTCCTCCTCCTCCTCCTCCTCTTCCTGTGCGATGGGTGGGACAGAAGGAACACTGTCTGGGTAAAGGGGGCCTTGAGAGGCAAGGAAGTCCTCCTCTTCCTGCCTCTGTTCTGCCTCAAGTGCCCTGTCCATTATTCCACGCAGCGTGTGCTCCAACAGGTGGACAAGAGGTACAGTGTCACTGATGCATGCACTGTCACTGCTCACCATCCTCGTGGCCTCCTCAAATGGTGCCAGGACAGTGCATGCATCCCTGATCATGCCCCACTGGCGTGGAGAAAAAAAACCAAGCTCCCCTGACCCTGTCCTGGTGCCGTAGTCGCACAGGTACTCATTGATGGCCCTCTGCTGCGTGTGCAGCCGCTGCAGCATGGCCAACGTTGAGTTCCACCTGGTGGGCATGTCACATATAAGGCGGTTCTTGGGCAGGTTCAACTCCTTTTGCAGCTCAGCCAGGCGAGCACTGGCATTATAAGATCTGCGGAAATGCACACAGACTTTCCTGGCCTGCCTCAGGACATCCTGTAAGCCCGGGTACCTGCCCAAGAAGCGCTGCACCACCAGGTTAAGGACGTAAGCCACACAGGGCACATGGGTCAGTTGTCCCTGTCGGAGGGCGGAGAGAAGGTTGGTGCCATTGTCGCAAACCACCATTCCTGGCTTAAGCTGGCGTGGCGTCAACCACCTCTCGGCCTGGCCCTGCAGAGCAGACAGGACCTCTGCCCCAGTGTGGCTTCTGTCCCCCAAACACACCAGCGCAAGCACGGCATGGCATCTTTTTGCCTGCGTACTTGCGTAGCCCCGTGAACGGCTACGGAGCACCGCTGGTTCATAGGACAAACCACAGGAAGAGGCCATGGAGGAAGAAGAAGAGGAGGGGGTGGAGGAGAGAGGTGTGTCACAACCAGTAGTAGCATTTTGGAGGCGTGGCGGTGGGACAACCTCCAACACTACTGCACCTTGTCCTGAATCCTTCCCAGCTGCCAAAAGAGTGACCCAATGGGCCGTGAAAGAAAGGTAACGTCCCTGTCCATGCCTGCTGGACCATGAGTCAGCGGTAATATGCACCTTACCGCTGACCGCCCTGTCCAGCGAGGCCAAGACATTGCCTTCCACATGCCTGTAGAGAGCCGGAATCGCCTTCCGTGAGAAAAAGTGGCGTTTGGGAACCTGCCACTGAGGAACCGCACATTGCACAAACTCACGGAAGGGGGCCGAGTCTACCAACTGAAAAGGCAGCAGTTGAAGCGCTAGCAATTTAGCCAAGCTAGCATTCAACCGCTGGGCATGTGGATGGCTGGGAGTGAACTTCTTTCGACGGTCCAGCAGCTGGGGCAGGGAAATTTGCCTGCTAGAATCGGACGTCGGTGTACTGCTAGCAGAGTGGCCGCAAGTACTTGGCTGTGACACACCTAATTCTACACCTTCATTCCTCTCAGTGCATGTTTCAGAGAGGACTGAAGTTATAGTGGGGTTGGAGATCCCAGCTGATGCGGTGCAAGAAGAGGTCCGCTTTGTTCTTTGGTGTGGGTCTTTGAGGTAGGCTTGCCAACGAGCTGCATGGCAGGTCAACATATGTCTGGTCAGGCATGTGGTACCCAAGCGGCTGATGTTTTGGCCACGCGATATACGCTTGAGACATATGTTGCAAACAGCAGCTGTGCGATCTGATGCACTAGCCTCAAAAAAGGCCCACACCAAAGAACTTTTTGAATGACGGGCAGAGGCAGCGCCCTGCACAGGCGGAGCTCTGCGGTGTGATTCCGTCGGTGTACTGCCCTTACGCTGGCCACCAAAGGGCATCCTGCCTCGTTGGAGATGTGCCTCCTCCTCATCCTCCTCCTCCTCCTCTCTCCTATTAGGCACCCACGTGGAGTCAGTGACCTCATCATCCCCTCCCTCCTCATCACTGGAGCCAATCTGGCAGTATGCTGCAGCTGCTGGAACATGACTGCCAGATTGGTGTCCTTCTTGAGCATCCCCTCTGTCTGCTCTCACGCTACTGCCTTCCTCTAGCTGGGTTTCATCATCAGACCCTTCGAAACGCTGGGCATCCTCCTGGAGCATGTACCCAACACTGTGCTGAAACAGTTCGGGGGACTCCTCAGGAGGAGGACATGGTGGGTCTAGGGAAGGAGTGACTGATGATTTGTCTGACATTGATACCAGGGAAGACGACGCTTTGGCAGCTGCTTTTCCAGTACCCTGAGCCTGGGTGAGAGAGGATGAGGAGGATGAGGTGGGCTTGGTCATCCACTCTACCAAGTCTTCGGCATGATGTGGCTCAACATGTCCAGCTGCCGAAAAGAAGGACAAGCGTGTCCCATGGCCATGTGCTGATGACAATGCACCGCGTCCACGACCAGCACTGTTGCCCCCAGACACAGAGCCTGCTTGCCCTCTTTTATTGCCTCCTGACTGTCTGCCTCTCCTTGTTTGCCTTCCAGACATTCTAATAGATGGCCTGCAGGGAGATGGGAAAAAAGCAATAAGGGCTACCTTCAGGTGTATACTGTGCAGGAGGCTTAGCAACAATGACACTGACACTGTCCCCTGCCTATCCTTCTCTGTCCCTTGAAACAAGGACTTTCACAGTGAAAGAAACTGACACTCTCCCTACCTACAGTTTTCTGTCCCTAGAAAAAATGTTTTTTTTAAGCACAATATAGCACAAGGAGAATTCACTCACTGTCCTTCCAGGTCCCTAGAAACAAGGACTTGCACAGTGAAAGAAACTGACACTCTCCCTACCTACAGTTTTCTGTCCCTAGAAAAAATGTTTTTTTTAAGCACAATATAGCACAAGGAGAATTCACTCACTGTCCTTCCAGGTCCCTAGAAACAAGGACTTGCACAGTGAAAGAAACTGACACTCTCCCTACCTACAGTTTTCTGTCCCTAGAAAAAATGTTTTTTTTAAGCACACTATAGCACAAGGAGAATTCACTCACTGTCCTTCCAGGTCCCTAGAAACAAGGACTTGCACAGTGAAAGAAACTGACACTCTCCCTACCTACAGTTTTCTGTCCCTAGAAAAAATGTTTTTTTTAATCACAATATAACACAAGGACAATTCACTCACTGTCCTTCCAGGTCCCTGGAAACAAGGACTTGCAGAGTGAAATAAACTGACACTCTCCCTACCTACAGTTTTCTGTCCCTAGAATAAATGTTTTTTTTAATCACAATATAGCACAAGGACAATTCAGTCACTGTCCTTCCAGGTCCCTGGAAACAAGGACTTGCAGAGTGAAATAAACTGACACTCTCCCTACCTACAGTTTTCTGTCCCTAGAATAAATGTTTTTTTTAAGCACAATATAGCACAAGGACAATTCACTCACTGTCCTTACAGGTCCCTGGAAACAAGGACTTGCAGAGTGAAAGAAAAAAAACACTCTCCCTACCTACAGTTTTCTGTCCCTAGAAAAAATGTTTTTTTTAATCACAATATAACACAAGGACAATTCAGTCACTGTCCTTCCAGGTCCCTGGAAACAAGGACTTGCAGAGTGAAATAAACTGACACTCTCCCTACCTACAGTTTTCTGTCCCTAGAATAAATGTTTTTTTTAAGCACAATATAGCACAAGGACAATTCACTCACTGTCCTTACAGGTCCCTGGAAACAAGGACTTGCAGAGTGAAAGAAAAAAAACACTCTCCCTACCTACAGTTTTCTGTCCCTAGAAAAAATGTTTTTTTAATCACAATATAACACAAGGACAATTCACTCACTGTCCTTCCAGGTCCCTGGAAACAAGGACTTGCAGAGTGAAATAAACTGACACTCTCCCTACCTACAGTTTTCTGTCCCTAGAATAAATGTTTTTTTTAAGCACAATATAGCACAAGGACAATTCACTCACTGTCCTTACAGGTCCCTGGAAACAAGGACTTGCAGAGTGAAAGAAAAAAAACACTCTCCCTACCTACAGTTTTCTGTCCCTAGAATAAATGTTTTTTTTAATCACAATATAGCACAAGGACAATTCAGTCACTGTCCTTCCAGGTCCCTGGAAACAAGGACTTGCAGAGTGAAATAAACTGACACTCTCCCTACCTACAGTTTTCTGTCCCTAGAATAAATGTTTTTTTTAAGCACAATATAGCACAAGGACAATTCACTCACTGTCCTTACAGGTCCCTGGAAACAAGGACTTGCAGAGTGAAAGAAAAAAAACACTCTCCCTACCTACAGTTTTCTGTCCCTAGAAAAAATGTTTTTTTTAATCACAATATAACACAAGGACAATTCACTCACTGTCCTTCCAGGTCCCTGGAAACAAGGACTTGCAGAGTGAAATAAACTGACACTCTCCCTACCTACAGTTTTCTGTCCCTAGAATAAATGTTTTTTTTAATCACAATATAGCACAAGGACAATTCAGTCACTGTCCTTCCAGGTCCCTGGAAACAAGGACTTGCAGAGTGAAATAAACTGACACTCTCCCTACCTACAGTTTTCTGTCCCTAGAATAAATGTTTTTTTTAAGCACAATATAGCACAAGGACAATTCACTCACTGTCCTTACAGGTCCCTGGAAACAAGGACTTGCAGAGTGAAAGAAAAAAAACACTCTCCCTACCTACAGTTTTCTGTCCCTAGAAAAAATGTTTTTTTTAATCACAATATAACACAAGGACAATTCACTCACTGTCCTTCCAGGTCCCTGGAAACAAGGACTTGCAGAGTGAAATAAACTGACACTCTCCCTACCTACAGTTTTCTGTCCCTAGAATAAATGTTTTTTTTAAGCACAATATAGCACAAGGACAATTCACTCACTGTCCTTACAGGTCCCTGGAAACAAGGACTTGCAGAGTGAAATAAACTGACACTCTCCCTACCTACAGTTTTCTGTCCCTAGAATAAATGTTTTTTTTAATCACAATATAGCACAAGGACAATTCAGTCACTGTCCTTCCAGGTCCCTGGAAACAAGGACTTGCAGAGTGAAATAAACTGACACTCTCCCTACCTACAGTTTTCTGTCCCTAGAATAAATGTTTTTTTTAATCACAATATAGCACAAGGACAATTCAGTCACTGTCCTTCCAGGTCCCTGGAAACAAGGACTTGCAGAGTGAAATAAACTGACACTCTCCCTACCTACAGTTTTCTGTCCCTAGAATAAATGTTTTTTTTAAGCACAATATAGCACAAGGACAATTCACTCACTGTCCTTACAGGTCCCTGGAAACAAGGACTTGCAGAGTGAAATAAACTGACACTCTCCCTACCTACAGTTTTCTGTCCCTAGAATAAATGTTTTTTTTAAGCACAATATAGCACAAGGACAATTCACTCACTGTCCTTCCAGGTCCCTGGAAACAAGGACTTGCAGAGTGAAAGAAAAAAAACACTCTCCCTACCTACAGTTTTCTGTCCCTAGAAAAAATGTTTTTTTTAAGCACAATATAGCACAAGGACAATTCACTCACTGTCCTTACAGGTCCCTGGAAACAAGGACTTGCAGAGTGAAATAAACTGACACTCTCCCTACCTACAGTTTTCTGTCCCTAGAATAAATGTTTTTTTTAAGCACAATATAGCACAAGGACAATTCACTCACTGTCCTTACAGGTCCCTGGAAACAAGGACTTGCAGAGTGAAAGAAAAAAAACACTCTCCCTACCTACAGTTTTCTGTCCCTAGAAAAAATGTTTTTTTTAATCACAATATAACACAAGGACAATTCACTCACTGTCCTTCCAGGTCCCTGGAAACAAGGACTTGCAGAGTGAAATAAACTGACACTCTCCCTACCTACAGTTTTCTGTCCCTAGAATAAATGTTTTTTTAAGCACAATATAGCACAAGGACAATTCACTCACTGTCCTTACAGGTCCCTGGAAACAAGGACTTGCAGAGTGAAAGAAAAAAAACACTCTCCCTACCTACAGTTTTCTGTCCCTAGAATAAATGTTTTTTTTAATCACAATATAGCACAAGGACAATTCAGTCACTGTCCTTCCAGGTCCCTGGAAACAAGGACTTGCAGAGTGAAATAAACTGACACTCTCCCTACCTACAGTTTTCTGTCCCTAGAATAAATGTTTTTTTTAAGCACAATATAGCACAAGGACAATTCACTCACTGTCCTTACAGGTCCCTGGAAACAAGGACTTGCAGAGTGAAAGAAAAAAAACACTCTCCCTACCTACAGTTTTCTGTCCCTAGAAAAAATGTTTTTTTTAATCACAATATAACACAAGGACAATTCACTCACTGTCCTTCCAGGTCCCTGGAAACAAGGACTTGCAGAGTGAAATAAACTGACACTCTCCCTACCTACAGTTTTCTGTCCCTAGAATAAATGTTTTTTTTAATCACAATATAGCACAAGGACAATTCAGTCACTGTCCTTCCAGGTCCCTGGAAACAAGGACTTGCAGAGTGAAATAAACTGACACTCTCCCTACCTACAGTTTTCTGTCCCTAGAATAAATGTTTTTTTTAATCACAATATAGCACAAGGACAATTCAGTCACTGTCCTTCCAGGTCCCTGGAAACAAGGACTTGCAGAGTGAAATAAACTGACACTCTCCCTACCTACAGTTTTCTGTCCCTAGAATAAATGTTTTTTTTAATCACAATATAGCACAAGGACAATTCAGTCACTGTCCTTCCAGGTCCCTGGAAACAAGGACTTGCAGAGTGAAATAAACTGACACTCTCCCTACCTACAGTTTTCTGTCCCTAGAATAAATGTTTTTTTTAAGCACAATATAGCACAAGGACAATTCACTCACTGTCCTTACAGGTCCCTGGAAACAAGGACTTGCAGAGTGAAAGAAAAAAAACACTCTCCCTACCTACAGTTTTCTGTCCCTAGAAAAAATGTTTTTTTTAATCACAATATAACACAAGGACAATTCACTCACTGTCCTTCCAGGTCCCTGGAAACAAGGACTTGCAGAGTGAAATAAACTGACACTCTCCCTACCTACAGTTTTCTGTCCCTAGAATAAATGTTTTTTTTAATCACAATATAGCACAAGGACAATTCAGTCACTGTCCTTCCAGGTCCCTGGAAACAAGGACTTGCAGAGTGAAATAAACTGACACTCTCCCTACCTACAGTTTTCTGTCCCTAGAATAAATGTTTTTTTTAATCACAATATAGCACAAGGACAATTCAGTCACTGTCCTTCCAGGTCCCTGGAAACAAGGACTTGCAGAGTGAAATAAACTGACACTCTCCCTACCTACAGTTTTCTGTCCCTAGAATAAATGTTTTTTTTAAGCACAATATAGCACAAGGACAATTCACTCACTGTCCTTACAGGTCCCTGGAAACAAGGACTTGCAGAGTGAAAGAAAAAAAACACTCTCCCTACCTACAGTTTTCTGTCCCTAGAAAAAATGTTTTTTTTAATCACAATATAACACAAGGACAATTCACTCACTGTCCTTCCAGGTCCCTGGAAACAAGGACTTGCAGAGTGAAATAAACTGACACTCTCCCTACCTACAGTTTTCTGTCCCTAGAATAAATGTTTTTTTTAATCACAATATAGCACAAGGACAATTCAGTCACTGTCCTTACAGGTCCCTGGAAACAAGGACTTGCAGAGTGAAAGAAAAAAAACACTCTCCCTACCTACAGTTTTCTGTCCCTAGAAAAAATGTTTTTTTTAATCACAATATAACACAAGGACAATTCACTCACTGTCCTTCCAGGTCCCTGGAAACAAGGACTTGCAGAGTGAAATAAACTGACACTCTCCCTACCTACAGTTTTCTGTCCCTAGAATAAATGTTTTTTTTAAGCACAATATAGCACAAGGACAATTCACTCACTGTCCTTACAGGTCCCTGGAAACAAGGACTTGCAGAGTGAAATAAACTGACACTCTCCCTACCTACAGTTTTCTGTCCCTAGAATAAATGTTTTTTTTAAGCACAATATAGCACAAGGACAATTCACTCACTGTCCTTACAGGTCCCTGGAAACAAGGACTTGCAGAGTGAAAGAAAAAAAACACTCTCCCTACCTACAGTTTTCTGTCCCTAGAAAAAATGTTTTTTTTAATCACAATATAACACAAGGACAATTCACTCACTGTCCTTCCAGGTCCCTGGAAACAAGGACTTGCAGAGTGAAATAAACTGACACTCTCCCTACCTACAGTTTTCTGTCCCTAGAATAAATGTTTTTTTTAAGCACAATATAGCACAAGGACAATTCACTCACTGTCCTTACAGGTCCCTGGAAACAAGGACTTGCAGAGTGAAAGAAAAAAAACACTCTCCCTACCTACAGTTTTCTGTCCCTAGAAAAAATGTTTTTTTTAATCACAATATAACACAAGGACAATTCACTCACTGTCCTTCCAGGTCCCTGGAAACAAGGACTTGCAGAGTGAAATAAACTGACACTCTCCCTACCTACAGTTTTCTGTCCCTAGAATAAATGTTTTTTTTAATCACAATATAGCACAAGGACAATTCAGTCACTGTCCTTCCAGGTCCCTGGAAACAAGGACTTGCAGAGTGAAAGAAAAAAAACACTCTCCCTACCTACAGTTTTCTGTCCCTAGAATAAATGTTTTTTTTAATCACAATATAGCACAAGGACAATTCACTCACTGTCCTTACAGGTCCCTGGAAACAAGGACTTGCAGAGTGAAATAAACTGACACTCTCCCTACCTACAGTTTTCTGTCCCTAGAATAAATGTTTTTTTTAAGCACAATATAGCACAAGGAGAATTCACTCACTGTCCTTCCAGGTCCCTGGAAACAAGGACTTGCAGAGTGAAAGAAAAAAAACACTCTCCCTACCTACAGTTTTCTGTCCCTAGAAAAAATGTTTTTTTTAATCACAATATAACACAAGGACAATTCACTCACTGTCCTTCCAGGTCCCTGGAAACAAGGACTTGCAGAGTGAAATAAACTGACACTCTCCCTACCTACAGTTTTCTGTCCCTAGAATAAATGTTTTTTTTAATCACAATATAGCACAAGGACAATTCAGTCACTGTCCTTCCAGGTCCCTGGAAACAAGGACTTGCAGAGTGAAATAAACTGACACTCTCCCTACCTACAGTTTTCTGTCCCTAGAATAAATGTTTTTTTTAAGCACAATATAGCACAAGGACAATTCACTCACTGTCCTTACAGGTCCCTGGAAACAAGGACTTGCAGAGTGAAAGAAACTGACACTCTCCCTACCTACAGTTTTCTGTCCCTAGAATAAATGTTTTTTTAAGCACAATATAGCACAAGGACAATTCACTCACTGTCCTTCCAGGTCCCTGGAAACAAGGACTTGCAGAGTGAAAGAAACTGACACTGTCCCTACCTACAGTTTTCTGTCCCTAGAATAAATGTTTTTTTTAAGCACAATATAGCACAAGCACAAAACACACTGACACTCTCCCTACCTATCCTTCTCTTTCCCTAAACTAAAGGAATCCAGGTTAAGCAAGAAAGAAATAACAGTCACTGTCCCTGCCTATGCTGCTCTATCCCTGCTCCGGAACACACTACACTAGGCCGCCGTGCTGGCGGCCTTTTATAGTGTGGGGCGTGTACTAAACACCCTCAGCAATAATTGGCCACAGGCATCCTGCCTGTGGCCAATCATTGCTCTCCTCGCTGCCGGCGCTGTGATTGGCCAAGCATGCGGGGTCACAGTGCATGCTTGGCCAATCACAGCGCCTGGATGACACTGCGATGGCGTAGTGCATTGTGGGCCGTTCGCGTCACTCGAATTTGGCGCGAACGGCCCAAATCGTTCGATCTTCGTCGAACGATCGACTCGAACACGAAGCTCATCCCTACTCAGCAGCAGCACCCTCCAAACTTTCACTTATGCGCTGCTTCTTCTGCGCTTGCGGAACTTCCCATCCTTCTACTGCCTGCATTGCCTGCTCAATCCAGGTGTCGAAGTCTTCTTCCCCGGGTGGCACAGGTTGTTTTCCTGAAAAAACCCGGAACTTTGGGTACCCGGCCTCTACATGCACCGTATTGCTTTTCTGGCACTTAGTAACAAAGTCTCCCAGAGCAGTCATAAGTTCCGGCCCTATGGCAGCCAGGGGTGACCCCGGGGCTATTGTCTCGGTTGAATCAGCGCCAACTGCTGCGCACCACTGTGACATTGCTGGCGGGTCCATGCTGGTACTTCTGACCGGCTTGATTGCAGCGTGCAGTATACAGGGATCCTGGAACCGGGCCCCCATGTGTAGCGATACCCCCAGGTAAGAGGGCTGCCTGGATTGTCTTTGGCCCTGAAGTGCACCGCTGTCAACCCCTGGCAATCGGCTCGAACCTCTCGTGGCACAGATAGTAAAGGGGATGATAAAATTGCACTCACTCTAATATTCTCTATGAACCAATCCCACAGTAAGGCACGCAGTATGGTGTAGTACAGTAAATGACACTGACAACCAAATATACTTACCTCTAATATTTTTACTGTTTGAAAAGGTTAGAAGGGTAAACAATATGCAATGTCACATGCAGAGCCCTGCAATATGGATATACTTATTAAAACATCAAAACGTTCAGCAATATGATAGACAGTCTAACAGACCGCGCTGCGGCTCTCCTCCCTCGTGGACAATATGGCGCCCAGCAATGTCCTATACTACCCAGTCAGGCCTGACTATGATTTGGGTATAGTTCTGTGGAAGAAATCTTCGCTAGCAAAACACGGTGGTGCACTTTAAGAACAATTGTAATCCACAAAGTAACAATGATCGGTAACTTTATAATGCCAGGGAAATAATAGCTCAGTTCTGCGGATAGTCTCCCCGGAGTGTAACTGCAATCACTGTGGTGGCCCTGAATAAAGTTAATGGGTCTAGAGATACTGTGGTGTAGCTCTGAGCAGGTGCTCTCTCACCAGACCGGACTAGTCCTTGTCCTTTACTTCCGTTACTGTGACTCGCTTCACAGTGTCCACGACACCCGGGTCTTCAGTCCTCCTGGTGACAGCGCTCAGCAACAGGATCAGACGCTCCGCAGGCTCCTCGGTGGAGCGGAAGGCTCTTTGGAAAAGCACAAGGCCCAGGCTTCAGGCCTTGTACACACAGCAGGTCAGCACAGGGATCCTCTTGCTGGGAGGGCGGTGTCCAAAGAGAAAGAAACTGGGGCCCGCCTTCCTCTGATAAAGTCCACCCCAGCAGTCCCTGTGCGGGGCAATGCACCCTGGGTGCCTCAAGGTGTGCTGGGTACTGTAGTCTCTGGGAAATTAAAGGGCAATACCCCGCTACATAACTATGTAACAGCAGCCCTGATTCCAGCCCAACCTTTGACCCCAACAGAAACCTTAATGTCTATCCCAGTTAGGGTGACCACATTTCCAAACTACCATTCAGGGACACCCCCCCTCTTCCCAAAAATCAGCTTGTGCTGTAACGAATCACAGCACAGTGATTGGACACAAGAGGTGGGATTTATGATTTCTCCAATCACAAGCAGGGGGCGGGGATTGTGCTCCTCCAGGCATTCCCGGCCAGGACAAGTACTGTCAGTGAAGTGGCGGCCTTTTTTGGGGGCATCAGATTGGCCCGGGGGGGTGGCTGTGTCATTTTCATTCCGGAACACTGTATTGTCCTGGAATGAATGTGCCCGGGACAGACCTGCAAAATGCGGGACTGTCCCGGGCAATCCGGGACACGGGGTCACCCTATTCCCAGTGTAGCGGGTATATACTTTACAAGTATATTTTTAACTGGCAGAGACACCAGTGATGTATAGTTCCCTGGAGTCCAGCAGGTGGCGCTGTCACTTTGGGCTGGGGTTGAACCATTGCTGAGTGCCGTACCTCTTTTTGGCCTCTCTCAGCGGGTGTATGGTGAGGCGGGGAGCCCGCCGTGCTTGCTGGGGGAGGGTATAAAGGGGGCCGGCCATCTTTGTCGAGGAGGAGTCCCAGGCACCTTCAGCCTGAGGACGGTGGTTCGTGTTGAGGGGGGGGGGTCTAGGCGGCCTAGGCCTAGAGGCCACCCCGGGAGGTCGTGTTCCATCCCAGGCACCTTTAGCCTGGGGTGAGGTACTCGGATGAAGGTCTGGAGCCCTGTGTCCTTCGCTGGGTTCCTCGGAGGAAGGATTTCCTAGGGGACCCTGGGAGTGGGTACCCGAATCCAGAGGGCGTAAGGGACCAGAGGAGTTACTCACCTGAAGACCTGGTGCAGCAAATTGCCGGTGCCGGGTGAGCCTCCGGAGACCGCCTGGAGGGATGTCTTCCCCGAACAAGGGACCAAAAGCCACTTTCGGGAAGGAAAGAGGAGAGTAAGTTGTGCCTGGGCCTACTCGCATCCCCACCCCCCCTGTCTGTTCTGTTCGTTGAGGGAGTCCAACTAATTGTGTTTTGCTCTGATGTGAGAAGAATAAAGGAGTGTTGGACTTTTGATGGTGTGGGGCTCATTTTACTGGTAGACACTGTTCAAGAGAGGAGGTGGAGGTTCCAAGGGCAGGACCCCGACCCGAAGGTAAAGGAACTTTGCTTACACCTCACAGGCATCTGTGGTGAAGGCTTGGCGTGGTGACCCCACACTCTCTCCTCCGGAGCAACCCCTAGACACGCAAGAGAACGGAGCCAGGGAGTGTGAGAGTGGAGGCCGCTACACCAGTCATATCTAAGACTCCAAACTTAGACCTGACCCTGGACCTTGACAAAAACCGTAACGCTTCTCCAGGTAACAACTCTGACTTTAATCCCGACTCTGACCTCACTTGCAACAGTGAATGATTTTTGAGGGTTCTTCGAGTTTCTTTCTATTCCTTCTAGTTTATTTTTTCTAGAACTTTCCACCCACATAGCAAACAAGCTCTCAGTGTGGTGCAGCACGACACATGAATCAGCACAGCAATGAAATGCAAGTGACATATTTTCCTAATAACTTTGATGTGACCTGATTACGTACATTACACGTGTTTTTCTTAATCTATCTTAACCACTTCGGATCCGGGCCATTGACAAATGACGGCCACAAGGTGGCTCTACAATGCCGGGAGGCCGTCAATCGATGGCCTCTGGCCTCCTGCCACTGGGGGGTGCGCGTGCGTGCCCGCCGCGTCACTAAGGTGCCGATGTGCGTGCCCGGCGCGTCACTGTGATGCCGATGCGCGTGCCTGGCGCGTCTCTCAGGTGCCCATGTGCGTGCCTGGCGCCCGCGATGTCCGCCAGGTACCTGCGATCGGCAGTTACAGAGACAAGGACGTGGATCTCTTTGTGTAATGATGGGGTGTAAACACAGAGAGCCACGTCCTGCTAGGGAGAGGAGACCGATGTACATAGGGACAACCATCGGTCACCTCCCCCAGTCAGTCTCCTCCCCCTACAGTAAGAATCACCTAGCAGGGCACACATTTAACCCCTTCCCAGCCCCCCTAGTGTTAACCCCTTCCCTGCCAGTCACATTTATACAGTAATTAGTGCATTTTTATAGCAGGGATCGCTGTATAAATGTGAATGGTCCCAAAAATGTGTCAAAAATGTCCGATGTGTCCGCCGCAATATCGCAGTCCTGACAAAAATCGCAGATCGCCGCCATTACTAGTAAAAATATAATAATATATTTTTTTTCCTAATTCTATCCCTTATTTTGTAGACGCTATAACTTTTGCGCAAACCAATCACTATACGCTTATTACGATTTTTTTTTAACAAACATATGTAGAAGAATCCGTATCGGCCTAAACTGAGAAAAAAAATAGTTTTTTAAAAAACAAATGGGATATTTATTATAGCAAAAATCAAAAAAGTTTTCTTTCAAAATTTTTGCTCTTTTTTTGTTTATAGCGCAAAAAATAAAAACCGCAGAGGTGATCAAATACCACCAAAAGAAAGCTCTATTTGTGGGAAAAAAAGGACGTCAATTTTGTTTGGGAGCCACGTCGCACAACCGCGCAATTGTCATTCAAAACTTGACAGCGCTGAAAGCTGAAATTTCGCCTGGGCAGGAAGGGGGTATATGTGCCCAGTAAGCAAGGGGTTAAAGGCAAAGCTCATCCTCTCCATAAAACTGCCCATGCAGACAAGGGGCCCTGGGTGGACAAAGTGCGTTGTGTCACTTTTCACAATATTGTTCAATGTGATTTCCATACCTGTACACCATTCTGGGACCCCAAAATCCCCCCCCCCCAATTATTTTTGGAAGCCTTCAAGCAAAAAATCCCATATTTATCGGCATATATCACGCACAGGCGTATAACACGCTCCTTCATTTTATGAGGCGAGTTTCAGGGAAAAATAAATGCAGCTTGATCAATGCCCATCTACAGCCTCACTATTGCCCATCAATGCAGCTTAATCAATACCCATCTACAGCCTCACCGTTGCCCATCAATGCAGCTTGATCAATGCCCACCTGCAGCCTCACCATTGCCCATCCATGCAGCTTAATCAATGCCTCTCTACAGCCTCACTATTGCCCATCAATGCAGCTTAATCAATGCCCATCTACAGCCTCACCATTGCCCATCCATGCAGCTTAATCAATGCCTATCTACAGCCTCACTATTGCCCATCAATGCAGCTTGATCAATGCCCACCTGCAGCCTCACCATTGCCCATCCATGCAGCTTGATCAATGCCCATCTACAGCCTCACTATTGCCCATCAATGCAGCTTAATCAATACCCATCTACAGCCTCACCGTTGCCCATCAATGCAGCTTGATCAATGCCCACCTGCAGCCTCACCATTGCCCATCCATGCAGCTTAATCAATGCCTCTCTACAGCCTCACTATTGCCCATCAATGCAGCTTGATCAATGCCCACCTGCAGCCTCACCATTGCCCATCCATGCAGCTTGATCAATGCCCATCTACAGCCTCACTATTGCCCATCAATGCAGCTTAATCAATACCCATCTACAGCCTCACCGTTGCCCATCAATGCAGCTTGATCAATGCCCACCTGCAGCCTCACCATTGCCCATCCATGCAGCTTAATCAATGCCTATCTACAGCCTCACTATTGCCCATCAATGCAGCTTAATCAATACCCATCTACAGCCTCACCATTGCCCATCAATGCAGCTTAATCAATGCCCATCTACAGCCTCACTATTGCCCATCAATGCAGCTTGATCAATGCCCATCTACAGCATCCCCATTGCCCATCCATGCAGCTTAATCAATGCCCATCTACAGCCTCACTATTGCCCATCAATGCAGCTTAATCAATACCCATCTACAGCCTCCCCGTTGCCCATCAATGCAGCCTAATCAATGCCCATCTGCAGCCTCCCTATTGCCCATCAATGCAGCTTAATTAATGCCCATCTACAGCCTCACCATTGCCCATCAATGCAGCTTAATCAATGCCCATCTACAGCCTCACCATTGCCCATCAATGCAGCTTGATCAATGACCATCTGCAGCCTCACCATTGCCCATGAATGCAGCTTAATCAATGCCCATCTACAGCCTCAGCATTGCCCATCAATGCAGCTTAATCAATGCCCATCTACAGCCTCACCATTGCCCATCAATGCAGCTTAATCAATACCCATCTACAGCCTCACCGTTGCCCATCAATGCAGCTTGATCAATGCCCACCTGCAGCCTCACCATTGCCCATCCATGCAGCTTAATCAATGCCTATCTTCAGCCTCACTATTGCCCATCAATGCAGCTTAATCAATGCCCATCTACAGCCTCACCATTGCCCATCAATGCAGCTTGATCAATGCCCATCTACAGCCTCACCATTGCCCATCAATGCAGCTTAATCAATGCCTATCTGCAGCCTCCCTATTGCCCATCAATGCAGCTTAATTAATGCCCATCTACAGCCTCACCATTGCCCATCAATGCAGCTTAATCCATGCCCATCTACAGCCTCACCATTGCCCATCAATGCAGCTTGATCAATGACCATCTGCAGCCTCCCCATTGCCCATGAATGCAGCTTAATCAATGCCCATTTACAGCCTCACCATTGCCCATCAATGCAGCTTAATTAATGCCCATCTACAGCCTCACCATTGCCCATCAATGCAGCTTGATCAATGCCCATCTACAGCCTCACCATTGCCCATCAATGCAGCTTAATCAATGCCCATCTGCAGCCTCCCTATTGCCCATCAATGCAGCTTAATTAATGCCCATCTACAGCCTCACCATTGCCCATCAATGCAGCTTAATCAATGCCCATCTACAGCCTCACCATTGCCCATCAATGCAGCTTGATCAATGACCATCTGCAGCCTCCCCATTGCCCATGAATGCAGCTTAATCAATGCCCATCTACAGCCTCACCATTGCCCATCAATGCAGCTTAATCAATGCCCATCTACAGCCTCACCATTGCCCATCAATGCAGCTTAATCAATACCCATCTACAGCCTCACCGTTGCCCATCAATGCAGCTTGATCAATGCCCACCTGCAGCCTCACCATTGCCCATCCATGCAGCTTAATCAATGCCTATCTACAGCCTCACTATTGCCCATCAATGCAGCTTAATCAATGCCCATCTACAGCCTCACCATTGCCCATCCATGCAGCTTGATCAATGCCCATCTACAGCCTCACCGTTGCCCATCAATGCAGCTTGATCAATGCCCACCTGCAGCCTCACCATTGCCCATCCATGCAGCTTAATCAATGCCTATCTACAGCCTCACTATTGCCCATCAATGCAGCTTAATCAATGCCCATCTACAGCCTCACCATTGCCCATCCATGCAGCTTAATCAATACCCATCTACAGCCTCACCGTTGCCCATCAATGCACCTTGATCAATGCCCACCTGCAGCCTCACCATTGCCCATCCATGCAGCTTAATCAATGCCTATCTACAGCCTCACTATTGCCCATTAATGCAGCTTAATCAATACCCATCTACAGCCTCACCATTGCCCATCAATGCAGCTTAATCAATGCCCATCTACAGCCTCACTATTGCCCATCAATGCAGCTTGATCAATGCCCATCTACAGCATCCCCATTGCCCATCCATGCAGCTTAATCAATGCCCATCTACAGCCTCACTATTGCCCATCAATGCAGCTTAATCAATGCCCATCTACAGCCTCACCGTTGCCCATCAATGCAGCTTGATCAATGCCCATCTACAGCCTCACCATTGCCCATCAATGCAGCTTAATTAATGCCCATCTACAGCCTCACCATTGCCCATCAATGCAGCTTGATCAATGCCCATCTACAGCCTCACCATTGCCCATCAATGCAGCTTAATCAATGCCCATCTGCAGCCTCCCTATTGCCCATCAATGCAGCTTAATTAATGCCCATCTACAGCCTCACCATTGCCCATCAATGCAGCTTAATCAATGCCCATCTACAGCCTCACCATTGCCCATCAATGCAGCTTGATCAATGACCATCTGCAGCCTCCCCATTGCCCATGAATGCAGCTTAATCAATGCCCATCTACAGCCTCACCATTGCCCATCAATGCACCTTAATCAATGCCCATCTACAGCCTCACCATTGCCCATCAATGCAGCTTGATCAATGCCCATCTGCAGCCTCACCATTGCCTATCAATGCAGCTTAATCAATGCCCATCTGCAGCCTCCCCATTGCCATGAATGCAGCTTAATTAATGCCCATCTACAGCCTCACCATTGCCCATCAATGCATCTTAATCAATGCCCATCTACAGCCTCACCATTGCCCATCAATGCAGCTTGATCAATGCCCACCTGCAGCCTCACCATTGTCCATGAATGCAGCTTAATCAATGCCCATCTGCAGCCTCACCATTGCCTATCAATGCAGCTTAATCAATGCCCATCTACAGCCTCACCATTGCCTATCAATGCAGCTTAATCAATGCCCATCTGCAGCCTCACCATTGCCCATCAATGCAGCTTAATCAATGTCCATCTACAGCCTCACCATTGCCCACCAATGCAGCTTGATCAATGTCCATCTACAGCCTCACCATTGCCCATCAATGCAGCTTGATCAATGCCCATCTGCAGCCTCCCCATTGCCATGAATGCAGCTTAATCAATGCCCATCTGCAGCCTCACTATTGCCCATCAATGCAGCTTGATCAATGCCCATCTACAGCCTCACCATTGCCCATCAATGCAGCTTGATCAATGCCCATCTACAGCCTCCCCATTGCCATGAATGCAGCTTGATCAATGCCCATCTGCAGCCTCCCCATTGCCATGAATGCAGCTTGATCAATGCCCATCTACAGCCTCACCATTGCCCATCAATGCAGCTTGATCAATGTCCATCTACAGCCTCACCATTGTCCATCAATGCAGCTTGATCAATGCCCATCTACAGCCTCACCATTGCCCATCAATGCAGCTTGATCAATGCCCATCTACAGCCTCCCCATTGCCATGAATGCAGCTTGATCAATGCCCATCTGCAGCCTCCCCATTGCCATGAATGCAGCTTGATCAATGCCCATCTGCAGCCTCTCCATTGCCATGAATGCAGCCTGATCAATGCCCATCTCAGGGAGGGGGGGCGGGATGAGCGCCGTCAGATTACATACAGCGAGAATCTCCTGTTTCCTCTGCGGCCTCTTTAATACAAAGTCCCGCCTCCTGGACCGCCTTCTATGAGAGACAGAACACTGGTCCAATGCCGGTCCAGGAGACAGAACTTTCTATTACAGAGGCCGCTGAGTAAACAGGAGATTCTCGCTGTATGTAATCTGACGGCGCTCGTCGTCCCGCCCCCTCCCCGTTCTCTTCGAGGAAGCCCAAATCGCAGTATCGGCGTATAACACGCACACACTATTTGCAACTGATTTTCAGGGTGAAAAAGTGAGTGTTATACGCCGACAAATACAGTATGTTTGTTGTAGTGACCCAGGCTGCAATAGACGGATCTTGTTCCAGAATTCTGTGAGTAGAGTCTCCTGTCTGTGCTCCGTCTCAAGCCTCGTGCACACGGACGGTTTTCTCGGCAGGAAAACTGCTGGGAGAGCTTTTTGCCGAGAAAACCGTTCGTGTGTATGGTTTCTCGTCGGGAAAACTGCGGGGAATCTCGACAAGAAAAATAGAGAACCTGCTCCCTATTTTCTCGTCGGGACTCTCGTCAGCCTGTTTCCCGACAAGAAAACCGTGTGTGTGTACGAGGCTTGTATGCTTACCTGTCTCCAGGTAAACCCGCGCATGCTCCATGAGATTTCGATGCATGCGCTGTAGCTTACAAGGGTAGTGTGGGGTGAAGCAAGATGGCGGCAACGGCATCAAATGTGACGAGTGCAGGCTCGTCGTAGTCGATGACGTCACCGCGTTCTTGCCATTCAAAAGCTGTGAACCTACCTAGCTGTGCTAAAGCTACTTCATGGTCCCAAGCTGTGAACCTACCTAGCTGTACCTGTGCTAAAGCTACTTCATGGTCCCAAGCTGTGAACCTACCTAGCTGTACCTGTGCTAAAGCTTATTTTTAGGGTGGACCTCCGCTTTAAAGAGCCAATTGTCAGCCGAAGGCTCCCAGGAGCACCACTACAGATCTCCCGAGCTCTGTTCAGCCATTGCTTATTTCCAGTTCTCTCTGCCCTGCCCGGGATTTGCTTGTTACCCAGTTCAGTCCTAGTTCACCAACCAATGCTAATGACACTGGGAGTGGCCTGGAGGGTAGTTAAAAACCAGCACCTACCCGAGAGCCATAATACTGAAGCCTGCTATTGTTGGATTGTTGCTGACCCGGATTGCCTGACTACCTTCTGCTTGCTGCCTTCATCATCCCCTGCTCATACCTGATTACTCTCCAGTTACTTACCTCACCCAGTGTCTTTGCAAGGAAGCCCTTCCATTCCTGCCACCCCCTGGTGGGGTAAAAACGGGGGCCGGGATCTGGTGCCAGTTTGTGACATAGAAAACCAGTAGGGTTCCTGGCCTTAATTCCTTATGAGGAGCTCTGGTGAAGACCAACTGGTACTTAGACTGGGTGTCCTGGGTGAGCCCGACCTACCTGCCAGGGGAAGCTGGAATGGCACACATGCAGGCCTGTGCAGAGACATGTGACCAGCTGGGATTCTCATTAGAGAACCATAAGCCACCATATACATAGATGCCAGCACTGGTAAGTGAGTCCTTAGGCTGGCATGAAATGTTTCATGAGATTCCTGGTGCTGTTCTAGTTGTAGAAATTGTCTGTTGCCTATACTTTGATCTTTTTCTACATCAGGTGTAGCGGCCTTCACCCTCACCCCCTTCTTTATCGGTTATTCTGGCTCTGGTCCAGGGGTACCTTGAAGGGGAGAGCGAGGTGCGCCACGGCCCATGTCCTCTAGATTGCAGCATGTAGAGGTGAAGGCCAGAATCAGATTACACCCGGGCTGTGTATACGTTCAGAGCCAAGTCTGTTCCGCTGATAACCCCCCTTTGCTCCCAGTAATTGGAGTGCCACACACTGAAAAGGTCCAACACTTATTTATTCCATAACGGCAAAAAAATAGTCCTTTGCGAGCAGACAGTTTGAGACCCATAGAACAGTTCAGTACTGGTGGGGAGTAGGTCAAGGCACAATCCTCAAAGAAAACTAAACCGTTGAGGTTTCACAAACGGTTGCTAAGCTCAGTGGCTGTTAAATGGAATTTTTGGCTTCAGAGTCTCTTCCAGCGACTCTAATAAACAGGAACTGGAGTTACCTTCGCTACGTTGCAGCCCCTGTCAGGGGGAAGACATCCCTCCAAGAGAGTTACCAGAGGCCCCGCCGTCACCGGGTTAATGCTGTACCGGACTATCCGGAAGGGTTACACTCCCTGGCCTCCTCACCTCAGATACGGGTCCCAACACCTTAGGGCCCCTCGGACTCCTCCACCTTCGCGGAACCCAGTCGAAGTTACTGGGCCCCAGGCCTTGGCCGTAGTACCTCACCCCAGGCTTAAGGTGCCTGGGATGGACTCCATCTCCCGCTCCGGCCAGGTCAAGGGCACCTGGGCCCGGAACTCCGGAACGCCAGCACCCAGGCTGAAGGTGCCTGGGTGCGGCCGCGTCCTCCAGCTCTCCCCCCAAGGTCCGGGCGTCCGCCCCTTTTATCTCCTCTCCCCCTGCGTCACAGCGGGTTCCCCGCCCCGCTGTACCAGCGCCAGGAAAGGACAAAAGGGGAGCAGTCTCGCGGTGCGGGTTCAACTCCAGCCCAGGGCGACAACGCCACCAGCAGGCCACATGGAACCTTGCACCACCAGAGTCCTCCAAGAACCACAAAATGGGATTCTCAGATTCCCTAACAATTAGTACATCTGGATTAAAACACCCAGATGCTCCCCCCCCCAATTTAAATACCCGCTACACAGGTGTCTCCAAACCTTTCAGTCACCCCTAACATACAAGACTGCCCCTTTCATTCAGAAGCACTCCTCTGAGTCCCCTTACATTCGCAAATGTCCATCATAGTTCCCCCTTCCATCCAGGATTGCCCATCATAGTCCCCCTTCCATTCATGATTGTCCATCATCGCCCCCCCCTACATCCAGGATTGTCCATCATAGTCCCCCCTTCCATCCAGGATTGTCCATCATAGTCCCCCCTTCCATCCAGGATTGTCCATCATAGTCCCCCCTTCCATCCAGGATTGCCCATCATAGTCCCCCTTCCATTCATGATTGTCTATCATCGCCCCCCCTACATCCAGGATTGCCCGTCATAGTTCCCCCTACATCCAAGATTGTCCATCATAGTCCCCCCTTCCATCCAGGATTGTCCATCATAGTCCCCCCTTCCATCCAGGATTGTCCATCATAGTCCCCCCTTCCATCCAGGATTGCCCATCATAGTCCCCCTTCCATCCAGGATTGCCCATCATAGTTCCCCCTACATCCAGGATTGCCCATCATAGTTCCCCCTACATCCAGGATTGCCCATCATAGTTCCCCCTACATCTAGGATTGCCCATCATAGTTTCCCCTACATCCAGGATTGCCCATCATAGTCCCCCCTTCCATCAAGCATTGTCCATCATAGTCCCCCCTTCCATCCAGGATTGTCCATCATAGTCCCCCCTTCCATCCAGGATTGCCCATCATGGTTCCCCCTACATCCAGAATTGTCCATCATAGTCCCCCTTCCATCCAGGATTGCCCATCATAGTTCCCCCTACATCCAGGATTGTCCATCGTAGTCCCCCCTTCCTTCCATGATTTCCCATAATAGTCCCCCTTCCATCCAGGATTGTCCATCATAGTCTCCCTTCTATCCAGGATTGCCCATCATAGCCCCCCCTTCTAACCATGATTGCCCATCATAGTCCCCCCTACATCCAGGATTGCCCATCATAGTCCCCCCTACATCCAGGATTGCCCATCATAGTCCCCCCTACATCCAGGATTGCCCATCATAGTTCCCCCTACATCCAGGATTGTCCATCGTAGTCCCCCCTTCCTTCCATGATTTCCCATAATAGTCCCCCTTCCATCCAGGATTGTCCATCATAGTCCCCCCTTCCATCCAGGATTGCCCATCATAGTCCCCCTTCCATTCATGATTGTCTATCATCGCCCCCCCTACATCCAGGATTGCCCGTCATAGTTCCCCCTACATCCAAGATTGTCCATCATAGTCCCCCCTTCCATCCAGGATTGTCCATCATAGTCCCCCCTTCCATCCAGGATTGTCCATCATAGTCCCCCCTTCCATCCAGGATTGCCCATCATAGTCCCCCTTCCATCCAGGATTGCCCATCATAGTTCCCCCTACATCCAGGATTGCCCATCATAGTTCCCCCTACATCCAGGATTGCCCATCATAGTTCCCCCTACATCTAGGATTGCCCATCATAGTTTCCCCTACATCCAGGATTGCCCATCATAGTCCCCCCTTCCATCAAGCATTGTCCATCATAGTCCCCCCTTCCATCCAGGATTGTCCATCATAGTCCCCCCTTCCATCCAGGATTGCCCATCATGGTTCCCCCTACATCCAGAATTGTCCATCATAGTCCCCCTTCCATCCAGGATTGCCCATCATAGTTCCCCCTACATCCAGGATTGTCCATCGTAGTCCCCCCTTCCTTCCATGATTTCCCATAATAGTCCCCCTTCCATCCAGGATTGTCCATCATAGTCTCCCTTCCATCCAGGATTGCCCATCATAGCCCCCCCTTCTAACCATGATTGCCCATCATAGTCCCCCCTACATCCAGGATTGCCCATCATAGTCCCCCCTACATCCAGGATTGCCCATCATAGTCCCCCCTACATCCAGGATTGCCCATCATAGTTCCCCCTACATCCAGGATTGTCCATCGTAGTCCCCCCTTCCTTCCATGATTTCCCATAATAGTCCCCCTTCCATCCAGGATTGTCCATCATAGTCTCCCTTCCATCCAGGATTGCCCATCATAGCCCCCCCTTCTAACCATGATTGCCCATCATAGTCCCCCCTACATCCAGGATTGCCCATCATAGTCCCCCCTACATCCAGGATTGCCCATCATAGTCCCCCCTACATCCAGGATTGCCCATCATAGTCCCCCCTACATCCAGGATTGCCCATCATAGTCCCCCCTCTTTACATCCAAGGGTGTCCAGCAGGGTCCCCCTTACCTTTCAGGCAGCAGAATGGGAGACTGGAGCTGTTGCAGGTCTGAGAGAGAAATTCTTGTCCTCCTGTAAATGCTGGAGGTGGGGCAAATGCTTTGCTGGTTGTTCGGATGCCAGCGGTCCTAGCAACCGACTACGGTGGGGAGAGGGGAGAGCAATCTGACTGAGGGAAGGTCAGGGCTGGATGGCTGGCAGTGGATGTGCAGGTCTGACAAACACTGTGAGTGGACCAAAGTGTGGAGGCCCCTGTTCTACATTGAACCTGGAGGTGCATTATTACTGTATATATCACATAAGACCACATCTTGCAAGTCAGTTCAGCAGGAACTGGGTGAAATGTGGGATTTGACCAGCTTAAGTGTATGCCAGGCTGTTACCCTGGTGGAGCAGAGCCTGGGCCCCTGACATCCTCCTCATTTCATTACTTGTACATTATTTTTTTATATGGAGTAGCCCAGTTCCCAGCTTGTCCCTCTTTCCTCATCAGTGGACCATCTTTTTGCTCTGATATATAGACCCCAATAAAAGACAAAATATTTGCCATCCTCCAATCTTCTTGGAAAATGTTTCCTAAGATATTGGAAGGTGTCTGTGGGCCCATCTGCAAGGTCATGTACTGATGTTGGATGAGAAGACCTGACTTACATGCTGGGTTTCATGTTGGGCACCAGAAAAAAAAAACGGGCTCCCAATTGGTGTTTCGTTTCATCCCAAAGATGTTCAGTAGGGTTGAGGTTAATGCTCTGTGCAGGACACTCAAGTTCCAAAACTGGTCAAGCAAGCCATGTTTTTATGGAGTTGGTCCACTCGTCATATAGTGTTGGCTTTATTTTTAGCCATAACATCTTCCACTCTTCTAGGAAGACTTCCCACAAGATTTTGGAGGGTGTCTGTGGGAATTTGTGCCCATCTATGAGGTAAGGTACTGATGGATGAAAAAACCTGGATCACAGCTGGCGTTCCAATTCACCCCAAAGCTGTTTAGTAGGTTTGAGGCCAGGGCTCTGGGCAGGACACTCAAGTTCCTCCCACGTCAAACTGGTCACCCCATGTCTTTATGGAGCTGGTCCAAACTGGTCACCCCATGTCTTTATGGAGCTGGTCCAAACTGGTCAACCCATGTCTTTATGGAGCTGGTCCAAACTGGTCAACCCATGTCTTTATGGAGCTGGTCCAAACTGGTCAACCCATGTCTTTATGGAGCTGGTCCAAACTGGTCACCCCATGTCTTCATGGAGCTGGTCCAAACTGGTCAACCCATGTCTTCATGGAGCTGGTCCAAACTGGTCAACCCATGTCTTCATGGAGCTGGTCCAAACTGGTAAACCCATGTCTTTATGGAGCTGGTCCAAACTGGTCACCCCATGTCTTCATGGAGCTGGTCCAAACTGGTCAACCCATGTCTTCATGGAGCTGGTCCAAACTGGTCAACCCATGTCTTCATGGAGCTGGTCCAAACTGGTCAACCCATGTCTTTATGGAGCTGGTCCAAACTGGTCACCCCATGTCTTCATGGAGCTGTTCCAAACTGGTCAACCCATGTCTTCATGGAGTTGGTCTAAACTGGTCACCTCATGTCTTTATGGAGCTGGTTCAAACTGGTTAGCACATGTCTTTATGGAATGGATCCAAACTGGTCAACTCATGTCTTTATGGAGCTGGTTCAAACTGGTCACACCATGTCTTTATTGAGCGGATCCAAACTGGTCAACTCATGTCTTCATGGAGCTGGTCTAAACTGGTCACCCCATGTCTTTTTGGAGTGGATCCAAACTGGTCAACCCATGTTTTTATGGAGCTGGTCCAAACTGGTCAGCCCATGTCTTCATAGAGCTGGTCCAAACTGGTTAGCCCATGTCTTCATGGAGCTGGTCCAAACTGGTTAGCCCATGTCTGTATGGAGCTGGTTCAAACTGGTCATACCAGGTCTTTATGGAGCTGGTCCAAACTGGTCACCTCATGTCTTTTTGGAGGGGGGTTTGTACACAGGGGGGGACAGTCATGCTGGAACAGAAAATAGTCTTCACCAAACTGTTATCACATAACAAGCACAATTGTGTACAATTTCTTGGTATGATGAAGTATTTCCTTCACTGGAGGCCCCGGAACCCCGTCATTGGAGGGGGTGTCCAGTCCACATACCTTTACAGTGTTCAAGCTGCACTGTCTATTCATGGGTCTATTTTTCACACTCGTATCTCCGTATTATACTTCAGTAAGTTGTGAAACATTCTATCCAGCTGTTCCTAATATTTGTCTCTAATGTCCTCCTCCGCTCCTTCTGTCTCAATATCAACTCCTATTAATAAGAAATTGAGGATCTCAGCACTTCTTCCTCAAGTCAATATTCTTTCCTTCCCAGGATTAATCCCGGCACAGCTTCTTCAATTCTCTTCTCCTCAGTCATTGGCCATAAAAACCCACGCAGCTTCTCCAGGGCCCGCGGGGGGCCCCATAACATAGAAGATCTGTGTGCATGTGAAGAGGACATTGAATTACACTGGTCCTGTACCCCTGGGGACCCGATATACAGGGGGAGACTTCGATTGTCACCGATCTCAGCAGGCTGTGAGTGAGTGAGGAGAAATTTCCATCTGTCTTTGTATTGTGGATGTATTGCCACCATATCAGGAATAGAGGGGGAAATCCACCTGCTACTGCCCCGGATTTCCTTGTTACCCTTCCTACAGTTCAGTCCTAGTTCTCCAACCAATGCTAATGGGACTGGGCGTGGCCTGGAGGCCCTGAGAGCCAAAATACTGGAGCCTGCTACTGCAGACCCGGGTCCCTACAGGTGTACACTACCTATATAGAGGGGTCCTTACAGGTGTACACTCCCTATGTGTAGAGGGGTCACTACAGGTGTACACTCCCTATGTGTAGAGGGGTCCCTACAGGTGTACACTCCCTATATAGAGGGGTCCTACAGATGTACACTACCTATATAGAGGGGTCCCTACAGGTGTACACTACCTATATAGAAGGGTCCCTACAGGTGTACACTACCTATATAGAGGGGTCCAACAGGTGTACACTACCTATATACATAGGTCCCTACAGGTGTACACTACCTATATAGAGGGGTCCCTACAGGTGTACACTACCTATATAGAGGGGTCCTACAGGTGTACACTACCTATATACATAGGTCCCTACAGGTGTACACTACCTATATAGAGGGGTCCAACAGGTGTACACTACCTATATAGAGGGGTCCTACAGGTGTACACTACCTATATACACAGGTCCCTACAGGTGTACACTCCCTATATAGAGGGATCCTACAAGTTTACACTCCCTATATAGAAGGGTCCCTACAGGTGTACACTACCTATATAGAAGGGTCCCTACAGGTGTACACTACCTATATAGAAGGGTCCCTACAGGTGTACACTACCTATGTATAGAGGGGTCCCTACAGGTGTACACTACCTATATAGAGGGGTCCCTACAGGTGTACACTACCTATATAGAGGGATCCCTACAGGTGTACACTCCCTATATAGAGGGGTCCTACAGGTGTACACTACCTATATAGAGGGGTCCCTACAGGTGTACACTACCTATATAGAGGGGTCCCTACAGGTGTACACTACCTATATAGAGGGGTCCAACAGGTGTACACTACCTATATAGAGGGGTCCTACAGGTGTACACTACCTATATACACAGGTCCCTACAGGTGTACACTACCTATATAGAGGGATCCCTACAGGTGTACACTACCTATATAGAGGGGTCCTACAGGTGTACACTACCTATATCTAGAGGGGTCACTACAGGTGTACACTACCTATATAGAGGGGTCCCTACAGGTGTACACTACCTATATAGAGGGGTCCCTACAGGTGTACACTACCTATATAGAGGGATCCTACAAGTTTACACTCCCTATATAGAAGGGTCCCTACAGGTGTACACTACCTATATAGAAGGGTCCCTACAGGTGTACACTACCTATATAGAGGGATCCTACAAGTTTACACTCCCTATATAGAAGGGTCCCTACAGGTGTACACTACCTATATAGAAGGGTCCCTACAGGTGTACACTACCTATATAGAGGGGTCCAACAGGTGTACACTACCTATATCTAGAGGGGTCACTACAGGTGTACACTACCTATATAGAGGGGTCCCTACAGGTGTACACTACCTATATAGAGGGGTCCCTACAGGTGTACACTACCTATATAGAGGGGTCCTACAGGTGTACACTCCCTATGTATAGAGGGGTCCCTACAGGTGTACACTACCTATATAGAGGGGTCCCTACAGGTGTACACTACCTATATAGAGGGGTCCCTACAGGTGTACACTACCTATATAGAGGGGTCCTACAGGTGTACACTACCTATATAGAGGGGTCCCTACAGGTGTACACTACCTATATACACGGGTCCCTACAGGTGTACACTACCTATATAGAGGGGTCCCTACAGGTGTACACGACCTATATAGAGGGGCCCCTACAGGTGTACACTACCTATATAGAGGGGTCCCTACAGGTGTACACTACCTATATAGAGGGGTCCCTACAGGTGTACACTACCTATATATCAGGGTCCCTACAGGTGTACACTACCTATATCTAGAGGGGTCACTACAGGTGTACACTACCTATATAGAAGGGTCCCTACAGGTGTACACTACCTATATCTAGAGGGGTCCCTACAGGTGTACACTCCCTATATAGAGGGATCCTACAGGTGTACACTCCCTATATAGAAGGGTCCCTACAGGTGTACACTACCTATATAGAAGGGTCCCTACAGGTGTACACTACCTATATAGAAGGGTCCCTACAGGTGTACACTACCTATGTATAGAGGGGTCCCTACAGGTGTACACTACCTATATAGAGGGGTCCCTACAGGTGTACACTACCTATATAGAGGGGTCCCTACAGGTGTACACTACCTATATAGAGGGGTCCTTACAGGTGTACACTCCCTATGTATATAGGGGTCCCTACAGGTGTACACTCCCTATATAGAGGGGTCCTACAGGTGTACACTCCCTATATAGAGGGATCCTACAGGTGTACACTACCTATATAGAAGGGTCCCTACAGGTGTACACTACCTATATAGAAGGGTCCCTACAGGTGTACACTACCTATATAGAAGGGTCCCTACAGGTGTACACTACCTATGTATAGAGGGGTCCCTACAGGTGTACACTACCTATATAGAGGGGTCCCTACAGGTGTACACTACCTATATAGAGGGGTCCCTACAGGTGTACACTACCTATATAGAGGGGTCCTACAGGTGTACACTACCTATATAGAGGGGTCCCTACAGGTGTACACTACCTATATACACGGGTCCCTACAGGTGTACACTACCTATATAGAGGGGTCCCTACAGGTGTACACGACCTATATAGAGGGGCCCCTACAGGTGTACACTACCTATATAGAGGGGTCCCTACAGGTGTACACTACCTATATAGAGGGGTCCCTACAGGTGTACACTACCTATATATCAGGGTCCCTACAGGTGTACACTACCTATATCTAGAGGGGTCACTACAGGTGTACACTACCTATATAGAAGGGTCCCTACAGGTGTACACTACCTATATCTAGAGGGGTCCCTACAGGTGTACACTCCCTATATAGAGGGATCCTACAGGTGTACACTCCCTATATAGAAGGGTCCCTACAGGTGTACACTACCTATATAGAAGGGTCCCTACAGGTGTACACTACCTATATAGAAGGGTCCCTACAGGTGTACACTACCTATGTATAGAGGGGTCCCTACAGGTGTACACTACCTATATAGAGGGGTCCCTACAGGTGTACACTACCTATATAGAGGGGTCCCTACAGGTGTACACTACCTATATAGAGGGGTCCTTACAGGTGTACACTCCCTATGTATATAGGGGTCCCTACAGGTGTACACTCCCTATATAGAGGGGTCCTACAGGTGTACACTCCTTATATAGAGGGATCCTACAGGTGTACACTACCTATATAGAAGGGTCCCTACAGGTGTACACTACCTATATAGAAGGGTCCCTACAGGTGTACACTACCTATATAGAAGGGTCCCTACAGGTGTACACTACCTATGTATAGAGGGGTCCCTACAGGTGTACACTACCTATATAGAGGGGTCCCTACAGGTGTACACTACCTATATAGAGGGATCCTACAGGTGTACACTCCCTATATAGAAGGGTCCCTACAGGTGTACACTACCTATATAGAGGGATCCTACAGGTGTACACTCCCTATATAGAAGGGTCCCTACAGGTGTACACTACCTATATAGAAGGGTCCCTACAGGTGTACACTACCTATATAGAAGGGTCCCTACAGGTGTACACTACCTATGTATAGAGGGGTCCCTACAGGTGTACACTACCTATATAGAGGGGTCCCTACAGGTGTACACTACCTATATAGAGGGGTCCTTACAGGTGTACACTCCCTATGTATATAGGGGTCCCTACAGGTGTACACTCCCTATATAGAGGGGTCCCTACAGGTGTACACTACCTATATAGAGGGGTCCCTACAGGTGTACACTACCTATATAGAGGGGTCCAACAGGTGTACACTACCTATATAGAGGGGTCCTACAGGTGTACACTACCTATATACACAGGTCCCTACAGGTGTACACTCCCTATATAGAGGGATCCTACAAGTTTACACTCCCTATATAGAAGGGTCCCTTCAGGTGTACACTACCTATATAGAAGGGTCCCTACAGGTGTACACTACCTATATAGAGGGGTCCAACAGGTGTACACTACCTATATCTAGAGGGGTGACTACAGGTGTACACTACCTATATAGAGGGGTCCCTACAGGTGTACACTACCTATATAGAGGGGTCCTACAGGTGTACACTCCCTATGTATAGAGGGGTCCCTACAGGTGTACACTACCTATATAGAGGGGTCCCTACAGGTGTACACTACCTATATAGAGGGGTCCCTACAGGTGTACACTACCTATATAGAGGGGTCCCTACAGGTGTACACTACCTATATAGAGGGGTCCTACAGGTGTACACTACCTATATAGAGGGGTCCCTACAGGTGTACACTACCTATATACATGGGTCCCTACAGGTGTACACTACCTATATAGAGGGGTCCCTACAGGTGTACACTACCTATATAGAGGGGTCCCTACAGGTGTACACTACCTATATAGAGGGGCCCCTACAGGTGTACACTACCTATATAGAGGGGCCCTACAGGTGTACACTACCTATATAGAAGGGTCCCTACAGGTGTACACTACCTATATCTAGAGGGGTCACTACAGGTGTACACTACCTATATAGAAGGGTCCCTACAGGTGTACACTACCTATATAGAGGGGTCCCTACAGGTGTACACTACCTATATAGAGGGGTCCCTACAGGTGTACACTACCTATATAGAGGGGTCCCTACAGGTGTACACTACCTATATAGAGGGATCCTACAGGTGTACACTACCTATATAGAAGGGTCCCTACAGGTGTACACTACCTATATAGAAGGGTCCCTACAGGTGTACACTACCTATATAGAGGAGTCCCTACAGGTGTACACTACCTATATAGAGGGGTCCCTACAGTTGTACACTACCTATATAGAGGGGCCCCTACAGGTGTACACTACCTATATCTAGAGGGGTCCCTACAGGTGTACACTCCCTATATAGAGGGATCCTACAGGTGTACACTCCCTATATAGAAGGGTCCCTACAGGTGTACACTACCTATATAGAAGGGTCCCTACAGGTGTACACTACCTATATAGAGGGGTCCAACAGGTGTACACTACCTATGTATAGAGGGGTCCCTACAGGTGTACACTACCTATATAGAGGGGTCCCTACAGGTGTACACTACCTATATAGAGGGGTCCTACAGGTGTACACTCCCTATGTATAGAGGGGTCCCTACAGGTGTACACTACCTATATAGAGGGGTCCCTACAGGTGTACACTACCTATATAGAGGGGTCCTACAGGTGTACACTCCCTATGTATAGAGGGATCCCTACAGGTGTACACTACCTATATAGAGGGGTCCCTACAGGTGTACACTACCTATATAGAGGGGTCCTACATGTGTACACTCCCTATGTATAGAGGGGTCCCTACAGGTGTACACTACCTATATAGAGGGGTCCCTACAGGTGTACACTACCTATATAGAGGGGTCCTACAGGTGTACACTACCTATATAGAGGGGTCCCTACAGGTGTACACTACCTATATACACGGGTCCCTACAGGTGTACACTACCTATATAGAGGGGTCCCTACAGGTGTACACTACCTATATAGAGGGGTCCAACAGGTGTACACTACCTATATAGAGGGGTCCTACAGGTGTACACTACCTATATACACAGGTCCCTACAGGTGTACACTCCCTATATAGAGGGGTCCTACAGGTGTACACTCCCTATATAGAAGGGTCCCTACAGGTGTACACTACCTATATAGAGGGGTCCAATAGGTGTACACTACCTATATCTAGAGGGGTCACTACAGGTGTACACTACCTATATCTAGAGGGGTCCAACAGGTGTACACTACCTATATACGCGGGTCCCTACAGGTGTACACTTCCTATATCTAGAGGGGTCCCTACAGGTGTACACTACCTATATAGGGGGGTCCCTACAGGTGTACACTACCTATATAGAGGGGTCTCTACAGGTGTACACTCCCTATATAGAAGGGTCCCTACATGTGTACACTACCTATATAGAGGGGTCCCTACAAGTGTACACTACCTATATAGAGGGGTCCCTACAGGTGTACAATACCTATATCTAGAGGGGTCCAACAGGTGTACATTACCTATATAGAGGGGTCCTACAGGTTTACACTACCTATATATAGAGGGGTCCTACAGGTATACACTACCTATATCTAGAGGGGTCCCTACAGGTGTACACTCCCTATATAGAGGGGTCCCAACAGGTGTACACTCCCTATATAGAGGGTCCCTACAGGTGTACACTCCCTATATAGAGGGGTCCTACAGGTGTACACTACCTATATAGAGGGGTCCAACAGGTGTACACTACCTATATAGAGGGGTCCAACAGGTGTACACTCCCTATATAGAGGGGTCCCTACAGGTGTACACTACCTATATAGAGGGGTCCTACAGGTGTACACTACCTATGTCTAGAGGGGTCCAACAGGTGTACACTACCTATATAGAGGGGTCGTACAGGTGTACACTACCTATATCTAGAGGGGTCCAACAGGTGTACACTACCTATATACGCAGGTCCCTACAGGTGTACACTACCTATATAGAGGGGTCCTACAGGTGTACACTACCTATATAGAGGGGTCCCTACAGGTGTACACTACCTATATACACAGGTCCCTACAGGTGTACACTACCTATATAGAGGGATCCTACAGGTGTACACTACCTATATAGAGGGGTCCCTACAGGTGTACACTACCTATATAGATGTGTAATTTAGTCTCAGTATAAATACAGCTGTTTTGGGAAGCCCTCAGAGGTTTGTTAGAGAACCTTAGTGGACAAACAGCATCATGAAGGCCAAGGAACACACCAGACAGGTCAGGGATAAAGTTGTGGAGAAGTATAAAGCAGGGTGCAGCAAAATACTGAAATTGAGAATATGGTGGGGATCACTTCAAAGGAGACAGTAAATATTCATTCCAGGAAATGTAGAGACAGAATGTCTACTGATGTCTGAATAAGTAAATTGGGTTAATTGGGGTCTGAGGCAGCTTTCCATTCATCTATTGTCAGTGTGTTAATGACCCCACCTATTATCTGCTACAGGATGTAATTACACCCCTAGTAATGTGTCTGGCGCGGTTTCATTGTTAAGGGGTAAATATGTGGAGACAAACGTCTCTTGCATACCAAGTTTGTTAGAAATAGTTCCAGGTAATTAAATCACTGTCATCTGTTAGTTGCTGAAGGGAATGCCCCTGGAAAATTAGTTAAGAAACCCCTTGCATGGGGAATGATATAAAAAGCCAGCTGTGGCAAAATAAAGTGTTGATTTACTCCCAGAACTGTGTGTCGTCCAGTTACTAGGATAAAAGGTTGCCTTGGATAAGTTAGTACTTCCTCAGCTTCAAGGATTTCCCAGCGGACTTTTTGAGTTCCGCAACACTGGGTTAGGTTATAAAAAAATCTCCCAAGCTTTGAGCATCTCACGGAGCTCTGTTCAATCCATCATCGGGAAATGGAAAGAGTATGGCACAACTGCAAACCTACCAAGACATGGCCGTCCACCTAAACTGACCGTGCCGGGCAAGGAGAGCATTCATCAGAGAAGCAGCCAAGAGGCCCCATGGCAAGTCTGGAGGAGCTGCAGAGATCCACAGCTCAGGGGGGAGAATCTGTCCACAGGACAACTATTAGTCGTGCTTCTCCACAAATCTGCCCTTTATGGAAGAGTGACAAGAAGAAAGACATTGGTGAAAGAAAGTCATAAGAAGTCCTGTTTGTAGTTTGTGAGAAGCCATGTGGGGGACACAGCAATCATGTGGGGGGACACAGCAATCATGTGGGGGACACAGCAAACATGTGGGGGACACAGCAAACATGTGGAAGAAGGTGCTCTGGTCACATGACACCAAAATGCAACTTTTTTCCCTAAAAGTACAACGCTATGTGTGGGGAAAACTAACACTGCACATCACCCTGTACACACCATCCCCAATGTGAAACATGGTGGTGGCAGCATCATGTGGTGGGGATGCTTTTCCTCAGCAGGAACAGGGAAGCTGGTCAGAGTTGATGGGAAGATGGATGGAGACAAATACAGGACAATCTTAGAAGAAAACCTGTTAGAGTCTGCAAAAGACTTGAGACCGGGGCGGAGGTTCACTTTCCAGCAGGACAACGACCCTAAAGTACAGCCAGAGCAGAGTCAGAGGTGGAATTACCGTATTTATCGGCGTATAACACGCACCCTAACTTTAAGAGGGAAGTTTCAGGAAAAAAACTTTCCACAGCCCCCTTCATATAACACGCAGGCAAAGATTACTCTCTATTTTTAGGGTAATTAAGTGAGTGTTATACGCCAATAAATACAGTATCTTCATAACTAATAAAAGGGCCGGGAATTATGAACACCGGCAGCCAAAACCCATCACCAAACCAGCCAACCCAGATGAGAACCTCACCCGGCCTTCTCAGAGAACACACCGACCCTCTGCTCCTCCCAGCTGACCTCACATGGGAGCATTTCTCCATCCTTATCCCCTGGATCTGCTTTGGGGGCCTGCAGAGTAACCAATCACATTGTAGAATGGGCTCCCTGCAGATAAGGCCCTCCAAGAACACATTCATGTAAAGAGGACCTGTCATTAGAGGGATAACCAGGATAATGGAGCTCTGCGTACGGCTCCCATCTCCACATTCCCGCACTCCGCTCTCTCCACCTATCAGAAGACAGAAGTGTAAATTGAACTTCTACCGTGAAACCATTTCCAGGAAAACCAATTGTGACTTCTGATGAAGACCAAACCACCCCCCTCTCCACCACTTCATAAAACAATCGAGGCTGGAACGACTTCTTGCAGACCTTTGTCCTGTGCAGACGAAACTTTCAGAGCAGTGGTAGTCCGACCCTTCTGAGAATCACATGAAGTCCATTTGTAGACGTCACAGGTCCTCTTCAATCTTCAGTCCTTTGTTAGAGATACTTAGAGGATGAGGCTGCAGATGCTCTATGCCGAGCGCCATTCCTCCTCAATTCCTCCCCCATCCCTCCTCCATCCCTCCTCCATTCCTCCTCCATTCCTCCTCAATTCCTCCCCCATCCCTCCTCCATCCCTCCTCCATTCCTCCTCCATTCCTCCTCTATTCCTCCTCCATCCCTCCTCCATTCCTCCCTGATTCCTCCTCTATTCCTCCTCCATCCATCCTCCATCCCTCCTCAATTCCTCCTCAATTCCTCCTCCATTCCTCCTCTATTCCTCCTCCATCCCTCCTCCATCCCTCCTCCATCCCTCCTCCATTCCTCCTCCATTCCTCCTCTATTCCTCCTCCATCCCTCCTCCATTCCTCCCTGATTCCTCCTCTATTCCTCCTCCATCCCTCCTCCATCCCTCCTCAATTCCTCCTCCATTCCTCCTCCATTCCTCCTCTATTCCTCCTCCATCCCTCCTCCATCCCTCCTCCATTCCTCCTCCATTCCTCCTCTATTCCTCCTCCATCCCTCCTCAATTCATCCTCCATTCCTCCTCCATTCCTCCTCTATTCCTCCTCCATTCCTCCTCCATCCCTACTCCATTCCTCCTCCATCCCTCCTCCATTCCTCCTCCATCCCTCCTCCATCCCTCCTCCATCCCTCCTCAATTCCTCCTCCATTCCTCCTCCATTCCTCCTCTATTCCTCCTCCATCCCTCCTCCATCCCTCCTCCATCCCTCCTCCATTTCTCCTCAATTCCTCCTTCATTCCTCCTCCATTCCTCCACCATCTCTCCTCCATTCCTTCTCCTTTCCTCCTCTATTCCTCCTCCATCCCTCCTCCAACCCTCCTCCATTCCTCCTCTATTCCTCCTCCATTCCTGCTCCATTCCTCCTCCATCCCTCCTCCATCCCTCCTCCATTCCTCCTCCATTCCTCCTCAATTCCTCCTCCATCCCTCCTCCATTTCTCCTCCATCCCTCCTCCATTCCTCCTCAATTCCTCCACTCCTCCTCTGTTCCTCCTCCTTTCCTCCTCCATTCCTCCTCCTTTCCTCCTCCATTCCTCCACCATCTCTCCTCTATTCCTCCTCTATTCTTCCTCAATGCCTCCTCCATCCCTCCACCATTCCTCCTACATCCCTCCTCCATTCCTCCTCCATCCCTCCTCCATTCCTCCTCCATTCCTCCACCATCTCTCCTCCATTCCTTCTCCATTCCTCCACCATCTCTCCTCCATCCCTCCTCCATTCCTCCTCCATCCCTCCTCCATTCCTCCTCCATTCCTCCTCCATCCCTCCTCCATCCCTCCTCCATCCCTCCACTATCCCTCCACCATCCCTCCTCCATCCCTCCTCCATTCCTCCACCATCTCTCCTCCATCCCTCCTCCATTCCTCCTCAATCCTTCCTCCATTCCTCCTCCATTCCTGCTCCATCCCTCCTCCTTTCCTCCTTCATTCCTCCTCCTTTCCTCCTCCATTCCGCCTCCATCCCTCCTCCATTTCTCCTACATCTCTCCTCCATTCCTCCTCCATCCCTCCTACATTTCTCCTCCATTCCTCCTCCATCCCTCCTCCATTCCTACTCCTTTCCTCCTCCATTCCTCCTTCTTTCCTCCTCCATTCCTCCACCATCTCTCCTCCATACCTCCTCCATTCTTCCTCAATGCCTCCTCCATTCCTCCTCCATCCCTCCTCCATTCCTCCTCCATCCCTCCTCCATTCCTCCTCCATTCCTCCACCATCTCTCCTCCATTCCTCCTCCATCCCTCCACCATCTCACCTCCCCCATTCTCCTCCATCCCTCCTACATTCCTCCACCATCTCTCCTCCATCCCTCCTCCATCCCTCCTCCATTCCTCCTCCATTCCTCCTCCATCCCTCCTCCATCCCTCCTCCATTCCTCCTCCATCCCTCCTCCATTCCTCCTCCATCCCTCCTCCATCGCTCCTCCATTCCTCCACCATCTCTCCTCTATCCCTCCTCCATCCCTCCTCCATCCCTCCTCAATTCCTCCTCCATTCCTCCTCCATTCCTCCTCTATTCCTCCTCCATCCCTCCTCCATCCCTCCTCCATCCCTCCTCCATCCCTCCTCCATCCCTCCTCCATTCCTCCTCAATTCCTCCTCCATTCCTCCACCATCTCTCCTCCATTCCTTCTCCTTTCCTCCTCCATTCCTCCTCCATCCCTCCTCCACCCCTCCTGCATTCCTCCTCTATCCCTCCTCCATACCTCCTCCATCCCTCCTCCATTCCTCCTCTATTCCTCCTCCATCCCTCCTCCATCCCTCCTCCATCCCTCCTCCATCCCTCCTCCATTCCTCCTCCATTCCTCCACCATCTCTCCTCCATTCCTCCTCCATTCCTCCACCATCTCTCCTCCATCCCTCCTCCATTCCTCCTCCATCCCTCCTCCATCCCTCCACCATCCCTCCTCCATTCCTCCTCCATCCCTCCTCCATCCCTCCACCATCCCTCCTCCATCCCTCCTCCATTCCTCCACCATCTCTCCTCCATCCCTCCTCCATTCCACCTCCATCCTTCCTCCATTCCTCCTCCATTCCTGCTCCATCCCTCCTCCTTTCCTCCTTCATTCCTCCTCCTTTCCTCCTCCATTCCGCCTCCATCCCTCCTCCATTTCTTCTCCATCTCTCCTCCATTCCTCCTCCATCCCTCCTCCATCCCTCCTACTTTCCTCCTCCATTCCTCCTCCATCCCTCCTCCATTCCTCCTCCTTTCCTCCTCCATTCCGCCTCCATCCCTCCTCCATTTCTCCTCCATTCCTCCTCCATCTCTCCTCCATCCCTCCTCCATTCCTCCTCCTTCCCTCCACCATATCTCCTCCATCCCTCCTCCATCCCTCCTACATTCCTCCACCATCTCTCCTCCATCCCTCCTCCATCCCTCCTCCATTCCTCCTCCATTCCTCCTCCATCCCTCCTCCATCCCTCCTCCATTCCTCCTCCATCCCTCCTCCATCCCTCCTCCATTCCTCCACCATCTCTCCTCCATCCCTCCTCCATCCCTCCTCCATCCTTCCTCCATCCCTCCTCAATTCCTCCTCCATTCCTCCTCCATTCCTCCTCTATTCCTCCTCCATCCCTCCTCCATCCCTCCTCCATCCCTCCTCCATTCCTCCTCCATCCCTCCTCCATCCCTCCTCCATCCCTCCTCCATTCCTCCCCCATTCCTCCTCAATTCCTCCTCCATCCCTCCTCCATTTCTCCTCCATCCCTCCTCCATTCCTCCTCAATTCCTCCTCTCCTCCTCCGTCTCTCATCCGTTCCTCCTCCTTTCCTCCTCCATTCCTCCTCCTTTCCTCCTCCATTCCTCCATCATCTCTCCTCCATTCCTCCTCCATTCTTCCTCAATGCCTCCTCCATCCCTCCTCCATTCCTCCTCCATCCCTCCTCCATTCCTCCTCCATTCCTCCACCATCTCTCCTCCATTCCTCCTCCATTCCTCTATCATCTCTCCTCCATCCCTCCTCCATTCCTCCTCCATCCCTCCTCCATTCCTCCTCCATCCCTCCTCCATCCCTCCTCCATCCCTCCACCATCCCTCCTCCATCCCTCCTCCATTCCTCCACCATCTCTCCTCCATCCCTACTCCATTCCTCCTCCATCCTTCCTCCATTCCTTCTCCATTCCTGCTCCATCCCTCCTCCTTTCCTTCTTCATTCCTCCTCCATTCCTCCTCCATTCCGCCTCCATCCCTCCTCCATTTCTCCTCCATCTCTCCTCCATTCCTCCTCCATCCCTCCTCTCTTCCTCCTTCATCCCTCCTCCATTCCTCCTCCATTCCTCCTCCATTCCTCCTCTATTCCTCCTCCATCCCTCCTCCATCCCTCCTCCATCCTTCCTCCATTCCTCCTCCATCCCTCCTCCATTCCTCCTCAATTCCTCCTCCATTCCTCCACCATCTCTCCTCCATCCCTCCTCCATCCCTCCTCCATTCCTCCTCCATTCCTCCTCCATCCCTATACCATATCTCCTCCATCCCTCCTCCATCCCTCCTACATTCCTCCACCATCTCTCCTCCATCCCTCCTCCATCCCTCCTCCATTCCTCCTCCATTCCTCCACCATATCTCCTCCATCCCTCCTCCATCCCTCCTACATTCCTCCACCATCTCTCCTCCATCCCTCCTCCATCCCTCCTCCATTCCTCCTCCATCCCTCCTCCATCCCTCCTCCATTCCTCCTCCATCCCTCCTCCATCCCTCCTCCATCCCTCCTCCATTCCTCCACCATCTCTCCTCCATCCCTCCTCCATTCCTCCCCCATTCCTCCTCAATTCCTCCTCCATCCCTCCTCCATTTCTCCTCCATCCCTCCTCCATTCCTCCTCAATACCTCCTCTCCTCCTCCGTCTCTCATCCGTTCCTCCTCCATTCCTCCTCCATGACCAGTGTACTCGAGATACCTCCCCACACCTTACCCCTACCAGTTTACCCCTCTTAACCACTATCTTAACTTATCCAATCTATAGTAATTTAGACCACACCGGAGTTGGAGTATAAAATGGCCACAACAGCCTTTTTATTAAAACCATATCATGTAAAGAACTCCAATATAAAATATATATTTTCAATAACTTTATTAACACAATTTTACCATTATAACTCCAAGTCTGTTGGTCTCTGACGGCACCCCAAAACTTTTGAACCCCTTTTTACACCAATACACTGCGGTACAAAATTTTTGAACCATACCAGGCCTCCAGCCGTATAACAGCTCGGAGACAACCCCTTCCCGCAGTGCAACCATACCCATACTCCAGCGGACACCATTCCACTGGAATACACCAGAGGGGCACATACCACCGATGAGCCCACACCACTTTAATACCATCTGTTTTCTGCCACCGTCAAAGACCAAAGACACCGCCAACACACAGCTGTTATGATGACCTTCTCCTTCACAACCTGAAAGACAAGAAAACAATAGCCAGAAAAACACCAAAACAACAGGGAGGGTGGTTGGGAAAAACTTCCTCTCCTTTCTGTCCCCACACAAAATGATGCCGAGTGCACCCGCCTCCAGCTATTTAAAGTGCCCCTCCCCTCACATTAAAATTCACCTCTGCCTCCACCCACTCACTTCTTCACCAAATGTTAACCCCGTCCTGTCTGTACTCTCCACCTCGTCATGCACGGCCCTTCATTATATTCTTTTTTGTCTCTTCATTCCGGGCCTCCCTTTCCTCCTCCTTTCCTCCTCCATTCCCCCATCATCTCTCCTCCATTCCTCCTCCATTCTTCCTCAATGCCTCCTCCATCCCTCCTCCATTCCTCCTCCATCCCTCCTCCATTCCTCCTCCATCCCTTCTCCATTCCTCCTCCATTCCTCCACCATCTCTCCTCCATTCCTCCTCCATTCCTCTATCATCTCTCCTCCATCCCTCCTCCATTCCTCCTCCATCCCTCCTCCATCCCTCCTCCATTCCTCCACCATCTCTCCTCCATCCCTACTCCATTCCTCCTCCATCCTTCCTCCATTCCTTCTCCATTCCTGCTCCATCCCTCCTCCTTTCCTTCTTCATTCCTCCTCCATTCCTCCTCCATTCCGCCTCCATCCCTCCTCCATTTCTCCTCCATCTCTCCTCCATTCCTCCTCCATCCCTCCTCCATCCCTCCTCCATTCCTCCTTCATCCCTCCTCCATTCCTCCTCCATTCCAACTCCATTCCTCCTCTATTCCTCCTCCATCCCTCCTCCATCCCTCCTCCATCCCTCCTCCATTCCTCCTCAATTCCTCCTCCATTCCTCCACCATCTCTCCTCCATTCCTTCTCCTTTCCTCCTCCATTCCTCCTCCATGCCTCCTCCACCCCTCCTCCATTCTTCCTCCATCCCTCCTCCATACCTCCTCCATCCCTCCTCCATTCCTCCTCTATTCCTCCTCCATTCCTCCTCCATTCCTCCTCCATCCCTCCTCCATCCCTCCTCCATTCCTCCTCCATTCCTCCTCCATCCCTCCTCCATCCCTCCTCCATTCCTCCACCATCTCTCCTCCATTCCTCCTCCATTCCTCCACGATCTCTCCTCCATCCCTCCTCCATTACTCCTCCATCCCTCCTCCATTCCTCCTCCATCCCTCCTCCATCCCTCCACCATCCATCCTCCATCCCTCCTCCATTCCTCCACGATCTCTCCTCCATCCCTCCTCCATCCTTCCTCCATTCCTCCTCCATTCCTGCTCCATCCCTCCTCCTTTCCTCCTTCATTCCTCCTCCTTTCCTCCTCCATTCCGCCTCCATCCCTCCTCCATTTCTTCTCCATCTCTCCTCCATTCCTCCTCCATCCCTCCTCCATCCCTCCTACATTCCTCCTCCATCCCTCCTCCATTCCTCCTCCTTTCCTCCTCCATTCCGCCTCCATCCCTCCTCCATTTCTCCTCCATTCCTCCTCCATCTCTCCTCCATCCCTCCTCCATTCCTGCTCCATCCCTCCTCCTTTCCTCCTTCATTCCTCCTCCTTTCCTCCTCCATTCTGCCTCCATCCCTCCTCCATTTCTTCTCCATCTCTCCTCCATTCCTCCTCCATCCCTCCTCCATCCCTCCTACATTCCTCCTCCATTCCGCCTCCATCCCTCCTCCATTTCTCCTCCATTCCTCCTCCATCTCTCCTCCATCCCTCCTCCATTCCTCCTCCATCCCTCTACCATCTCTCCTCCATCCCTCCTACATTCCTCCACCATCTCTCCTCCATCCCTCCTCCATCCCTCCTCCATTCCTCCTCCATTCCTCCTCCATCCCTTCTCTATCCCTCCTCCATCCCTCCTCCATTCCTCCTCCATCCCTCCTCCATTCCTCCTCCATCCCTCCTCCATCCCTCCTCCATTACTCCTCCATTCCTCCACCATCTCTCCTCCATCCCTCCTCCATCCCTCCTCAATTCCTCCTCCATTCCTCCTCCATTCCTCCTCTATTCCTCCTCCATCCCTCCTCCATCCCTCCTCCATCCCTCCTCCATTCCTCCTCCATCCCTCCCTCCATCCCTCCTCCATTCCTCCTTAATTCCTCCTCCATTCCTCCACCTCTCTCCTCCATTCCTTCTCCTTTCCTCCTCCATTCCTCCTCCATCCCTCCTCCATCCCTCCTCCATTCCTCCTCCATCCCTCCTCCATACCTCCTCCATCCCTCCTCCATTCCTCCTCTATTCCTCCTCCATTCCTCCTCCATTCCTCCTCCATCCCTCCTCCATTCCTCCTCCATTCCTCCTCAATTCCTCCTCCATCTCTCCTCCATTTCTCCTTCATCCCTCCTCCATTCCTCCTCAATTCCTCCTCTCCTCCTCCGTCTCTCATCCGTTCCTCCTCCTTTCCTCCTCCATTCCTCCTCCTTTCCTCCTCCATTCCTCCATCATCTCTCCTCCATTCCTCCTCCATTCTTCCTCAATGCCTCCTCCATCCCTCCTCCATTCCTCCTCCATCCCTCTTCCATTCCTCCTCCATTCCTCCTCCATTCCTCCACCATCTCTCCTCCATTCCTCCTCCATTCCTCTATCATCTCTCCTCCATCCCTCCTCCATTCCTCCTCCATCCCTCCTCCATTCCTCCTCCATCCCTCCTCCATCCCTCCACCATCCCTCGTCCATCCCTCCTCCATTCCTCCACCATCTCTCCTCCATCCCTACTCCATTCCTCCACTCCATCCTTCCTCCATTCCTCCTCCATTCCTGCTCCATCCCTCCTCCTTTCCTTCTTCATTCCCCCTCCTTTCCTCCTCCATCTCTCCTCCATTCCTCCTCCATCCCTCCTCCATCCCTCCTCCATTCCTCCTCCATCCCTTCTCCATTCCTCCTCCTTTCCTCCTCCATTCCGCCTCCATCCCTCCTCCATTTCTCCTCCATTTCTCCTCCATCTCTCCTCCATCCCTCCTCCATCCCTCCTCTATTCCTCCTCCATCCCTCCACCATCTCTCCTCCATCCCTCCTCCATCCCTCCTCCATTTCTCCACCATCTCTCCTCCATCCCTCCTCCATCCCTCCTCCATTCCTCCTCCATCCCTCCTCCATCCCTCCTCCATCCCTCCTCCATTCCTCCTCCATTCCTCCTCCATC
>JARGYO010000980.1:330026-504089 GCA_029206835.1 Rana muscosa
ATATGCCATTCCCGAACACCAAGGCAGCTACTGACACTCCACAGTCAGGCGCCATAATGATAATTCCCCCCCTAATAACGAGACACAGCTCTGTATGAGGTTTCCAGCAGGTCTGAAAATCTTTATTGAGAAAGCAGGCTCTTATATACACTAAAAGAATACTGTAGTCCAAATGGACAATGACCCAACTCCACCCACAACATCACACAATGGTTACATAACGAGCCCCCAATACACATTATTCTGACATCCTTAGCAGACAACAGGTGAGTTCATTAACTAATCCCTTTATACAATTACAGAGTTCATTATCACAATCCACAATGAAAAGATCTTTAGAAGTTAGTCTGGACTCATTTACATCACACAGGCAGCCAGGTGGTTGGAGGTGATGACATTAACATCTTTCAATTAACCTGTTGAGTTCAGAATCAACAACCAGTAAATAGTTATTTTACTTATATCCTGGGGAATATTGTGGATTAATATTACAGACCCATTTTAAAGCAATCCGAGACATATTCTGAATGTCCATTATTTTCTGGCTCATACTTTCTAAGAGCTTCTGGGTTCCACGGGCCCTCCGTTACAGATCACTTTTATTGCTGTCACAAGGAATGTAAACATCCTCTTACGGAGAGATCGGAGATCTAAAAGACCCCAAATCCCTCCTTGCACTTCAAAGTATTCAGATCGCTGAAAACGGCGATTCTGAATACTGTATCATTTTTAAAAACCGGCGCCATTGCCAGCCGAGTAAACCCGGAAGTGACGTTGTGACGTCGCTTCCGTCTTTACATACAGGAGACTGGAACAAAGCCGTTTCCGGCTTCATGCCAGTCTGCATCTAGACGCCGGAAGAGGCGGATCGACGATCGGGATCTCCCGGTGGGACGGGAGGCCCGGTGAGAGCGGCGGAAGGCGGCGGGAGGGGGTATTTCCCCTCCCGCTCCTCCGGGATAACAGCCAAGTGGCTTTTAGCCGCATCGGTTGTTATCCCTGGAAAGCCAACCACCCGCTCTAAAAAACGGTACGGGATGATGCCTGCAGCTACGGGCGTCATCCCAGTATAACCTCCTAAAGCCGAGGCCGCATATCTGCGTACGTTCGGCGCGAAGGCAATGGGATTCTGGAATGACAAGAAAAAGTTTGATGTCAAGTTCCGTCATGACCCACAGGGGCTTGGGGAATTTCCTGTGCACCCCCCAAGCTTACTCATTGGCCCAAAAACACAGGCTCTCTATTTTACCTGAAAATGTCCCTCTACTGCTGGAAATGAACACGTTTCGGGCCACACAAGAGAAATATGCAAGGAGGAGCAAGGCCATGTGTATAAAGATGTGAAAAAACGGAACACGCAACATGTGTGGCAATGTAGGGCGTGTCTACGAGGAGTGTCCACTGAAAGCAAAACCAAGAAGTTGGGTGGATGTTGTCAGGTCAAGAAGCCAGAGCAAAGGCCAGCTATGGCAGAGAACCCTGCTAAGGAGATGGAAGGCACCCAACAGAAGTTTACCAAAGGACCGGAGCAAAGGGCTGCTGCATCACCAACAGGACTCCTAGCTAAGATGGTCTTGGCAAGGCATGGAGGACATTGGTGAGGACTAACAGGCAACTGCCGAGTTTTTGGAGAAGTCCCCTAGGGTCCGTCATGGGTTAAGGTGACCAGATTTTTCAAATGAAATCCGGGGGACATATTTTTTTTATTGGCAAATGGAAAACTATTTTATACGCATATTTTCCTCAAATTATATATACAGTCAGTGGTGTAGTGGTGGGTTGTCAGCGCCCGGGACAAGGCAAGAAATTTGACCCCTATGCCAGACTTTTAGCACTCCCTGAGTCCCTTCCACTAGTACAGTAGTACTAACCTACCTGATTCCTACACTGACCACTACACTGACCTACCTGACCTCTACACTGACCTACCTTATCGGTACGCTGACCTACCTGATTCCTACACTGATCTACCTGATCCTACACTGACCTACCTGATTACTGACCACTACACTGACCTGACTGGTTGATTTTGCTCACCTCTCCATGGCCTCCATGATAATCTATGGGAGCGAGGCTCTCCCCAGCACCAGGTACTGTTCCCGCCACCCAGCGGCTCCTCAGTATCCCCTGCCAAGAGCTTCTTCAATAGCCCCTCCCCTCCTCTATTCTCACACACACACACGGGCCGCCCACACCAGAGGGATCATGGGGGACAGGCTGGACTACAGGAGTTCCTGGGCAGGGGGGGCAACACAGCACACTTGGGGGGGCACAGTTATGATTTTGTGCCCCCTCCCCAAATGTTGCACCCGGGGTGAGAGTAACCAGATGCCCCCCCTCCAAGCCACTGCAATTCGGGGACAAATCCGGGGACAGACTGGCTCCGGGGACAGTGTCCTCAATCCGGGGACTGTCCCCAGAAAGCGGGGATGTCTGGTCACCCTACCATAGGTCATCTTCTGGGCTTGAGGAGGGGATCTCCCAAGTCATCTGTGGGGAGTCAGTGCAATGACGGCCCTCAGTCGGCAAGTTCAAAACAAGCAAAAAGATCCGGGCAGAAGTCGGCCTATAGGAAGGGTGAGTCTATTAGGGGAGTGGTCATCAACCTTTCGGACCTCACAGACCCCCTAAACTCACAATTCTGAATCCTGCGGACCACTAACATGAATTTTACATGCCTATATACACAATGCCCTGGTTCTCTGCCCCCCCCGACACCTCTCCCTCCCCCCCATCTCCCCGGGCCCTCACGTATTAGAATAACCAACAATTACTGGCCGTAGCACGTGACATGAATGTCCTCCTTCTCATTACTTACATTGGACTCGGAGGGTTTTCTCCATTATTCTCAGCAGGAAATGAAGTTGCTTTGGATACGTTATTTGGAATGCAGCGCAATTCTGATGGGAGAGATGAGGAATGTGGTAATGAGGAAAGAAACGTCGCGCTTGTTTCTCTCAATAATCCAAAACGCGTCGGGTTATGCAAATCACAGCTCTTCAGAGCCCAAACCTAATTCTGAGGAATCTAAGTAGTTCTTTAATGGTGGCGGTGTAGGGTGAACGGACCGCGATAATAATATTTCTCGTCTCGGCGAGGAGAGTCGCTTTGTCTCCATCCTGAGCTGCCCGGGCCGAATTCGCGGTGACTCACTTTTTTCCCGCCGCCAACCACTCCGAAGGTTTAATAATGCAGAATGAAGGGAGCGATGTCTCCGCTAACTGTCTGGAAGTTTAAGAAATGGATTTAAATTGTCCCTCGAAAAAGCCATTATGGGCACTGCGCCTAATCTGATCTAGAGAAACACGTCTGAGCCGTGCGTCACTTGTGTCAGGGGGGCGAAGGGGGCAAGACAAAATGGATTTTTCATTTTATCACATCCTCACCCTGAAGGACAAAGAGCGATCTGTACTGTGCCATAAATCCAAGACCAATCAGAGAATTCAGGCAACCCAGACAGTGATGGAGTGGTGGAAGGTCTCATTATCAATGTCTATCTATTGATCTATCTTGTACAAAGCAGCCTGTAGACTGGCTCCTCCCACTATAATGAATCTGGGTCAATTTTATTGTAGTTTTTTTTTACATTTTGTACATCTTTATTTATAGAACTTTTACTTGTTACATATGAGGATACAGGATTCCTAGAGCATTAGGTCATTCAACTGGCAGAAGACTTAAGGCACTTGGTAGAAGAACCCAGACATTAGGCAGAAGGCCTAGTACATTTTGCAGAAGACCTGGAGCACTCTGTAGAAGACCTGGAGTACTCTGTAGAAGACCTGGAGCACTCTGTAGAAGACCTGGGGCACTCTGTAGAAGACCTGGAGCACTCTGTAGAAGACATGAGACACTCTGTAGAAGACCTGGGGTACTCTGTAGAAGACCTGGAGTACTCTGTAGAAGACCTGGAGTACTCTGTAGAAGACCTGGAGTACTCTGAAGAAGACCTGGGGTACTTTGTAGAAGACCTGGAGTACTCTGTAGAAGACCTGGAGTACTCTGTAGAAGACCTGGAGTAATCTGTAGAAGACCTAGGGTACTCTGTAGAAGACCTGGGGTACTCTGTAGAAGACCTGGAGTACTCTGTAGAAGACCTGGAGTACTCTGAAGAAGACCTGGGGTACTTTGTAGAAGACCTGGGGTACTCTGAAGAAGACCTGGAGCACTCATTAGAAAACCTGGAGCACTCTGTAGAAGACATGAGACACTCTGTAGAAGACTTGGGGTACTCTGTAGAAGACCTGGGGTACTCTGTAGAAGACCTGGAGTACTCTGTAGAAGACCTGGAGTACTCTGTAGAAGACCTGGGCTACTCTGTAGAAGACCTGGGGTACTCTGTAGAAGACCTGGGGTACTCTGTAGAAGACCTGGAGTACTCTGTAGAAGACCTGGAGTACTCTGTAGAAGACCTGGGGTACTCTGTAGAAGACCTGGGGTACTCTGTAGAAGACCTGGAGTACTCTGTAGAAGACCTGGGGTACTCTGAAGAAGACCTGGAGTACTCTGTAGAAGACCTGGGGTACTCTGAAGAAGACCTGGGGTACTCTGTAGAAGACCTGGGGTACTCTGTAGAAGACCTGGGGTACTCTGAAGAAGACCTGGGGTACTCTGTAGAAGACCTGGGGTACTCTGAAGAAGACCTGGGGCACTCTGTAGAAGACCTGGGGTACTCTGAAGAAGACCTGGGGTACTCTGTAGAAGACCTGGGGTACTCTGTAGAAGACCTGGGGTACTCTGAAGAAGACCTGGGGTACTCTGAAGAAGACCTGTGGTACTCTGTAGAAGACTTGGAGCACTCATTAGAAAACCTGGAGCACTCTGTATAAGACCTGGGGTACTCTGTAGAAGACCTGGGGTACTCTGAAGAAGACCTGGGGTACTCTGAAGAAGACCTGGGGTACCCTGTAGAAGACCTGGGGTACTCTGAAGAAGACCTGGGGCACTCTGTAGAAGACCTGGGGCACTCTGTAGAAGACCTGGGGTACTCTGAAGAAGACCTGGGGTACTCTGTAGAAGACTTGGGGTACTCTGAAGAAGACCTGGGGTACTCTGTAGAAGACCTGGGGTACTCTGAAGAAGACCTGGGGTACTCTGAAGAAGACCTGGGGTACTCTGTAGAAGACTTGGGGTACTCTGAAGAAGACCTGGGGCACTCTGTAGAAGACCTGGGGTACTCTGAAGAAGACCTGGGGTACTCTGAAGAAGACCTGGGGTACTCTGTAGAAGACTTGGGGTACTCTGAAGAAGACCTGGGGTACTCTGTAGAAGACCTGGGGTACTCTGTAGAAGACCTGGGGTACTCTGTAGAAGACCTGGAGTACTCTGAAGAAGACCTGGGGTACTTTGTAGAAGACCTGGGGTACTCTGTAGAAGACCTGGAGTACTCTGTAGAAGACCTGGAGTACTCTGTAGAAGACCTAGGGTACTCTGTAGAAGACCTGGGGTACTTTGTAGAAGACCTGGAGTACTCTGTAGAAGACCTGGAGTACTCTGAAGAAGACCTGGGGTACTTTGTAGAAGACCTGGGGTACTCTGAAGAAGACCTGGAGCACTCATTAGAAAACCTGGAGCACTCTGTAGAAGACATGAGACACTCTGTAGAAGACTTGGGGTACTCTGTAGAAGACCTGGGGTACTCTGTAGAAGACCTCGGGTACTCTGTAGAAGACCTGGAGTACTCTGTAGAAGACCTGGGGTACTCTGTAGAAGACCTGGGGTACTCTGTATAAGACCTGGGGTACTCTGTAGAAGACCTGGAGTACTCTGTAGAAGACCTGGGGTACTCTGTAGAAGACCTGGGGTACTCTGTAGAAGACCTGGAGTACTCTGTAGAAGACCTGGGGTACTCTGAAGAAGACCTGGAGTACTCTGTAGAAGACCTGGGGTACTCTGAAGAAGACCTGGGGTACTCTGTAGAAGACCTGGGGTACTCTGAAGAAGACCTGGGGTACTCTGAAGAAGACCTGGGGTACTCTGTAGAAGACCTGGGGTACTCTGAAGAAGACCTGGGGCACTCTGTAGAAGACCTGGGGTACTCTGTAGAAGACCTGGGGTACTCTGTAGAAGACCTGGGGTACTCTGAAGAAGACCTGGGGTACCCCGTAGAAGACCTGGGGTACTCTGAAGAAGACCTGGGGCACTCTGTAGAAGACCTGGGGCACTCTGTAGAAGACCTGGGGTACTCTGAAGAAGACCTGGGGTACTCTGAAGAAGACCTGGGGTACTCTGTAGAAGACTTGGGGTACTCTGAAGAAGACCTGGGGTACTCTGTAGAAGACCTGGGGTACTCTGAAGAAGACCTGGGGTACTCTGAAGAAGACCTGGGGTACTCTGTAGAAGACTTGGGGTACTCTGAAGAAGACCTGGGGCACTCTGTAGAAGACCTGGGGTACTCTGAAGAAGACCTGGGGTACTCTGAAGAAGACCTGGGGTACTCTGTAGAAGACTTGGGGTACTCTGAAGAAGACCTGGGGTACTCTGTAGAAGACCTGGGGTACTCTGAAGAAGACCTGGGGTACTCTGAAGAAGACCTGGGGTACTCTGTAGAAGACCTCGGGTACTCTGAAGAAGACCTGGGGTACTCTGAAGAAGACCTGGGGTACTCTGTAGAAGACCTGGGGTACTCTGAAGAAGACCTGGGGTACTCTGTAGAAGACCTGGGGTACTCTGAAGAAGACCTGGGGTACTCTGTAGAAGACCTGGGGTACTCTGAAGAAGACCTAGGGTACTCTGTAGAAGACCTGGGGTACTCTGTAGAAGACCTGGGGTACTCTGTAGAAGACCTCGGGTACTCTGTATAAGACCTGGGGTACTCTGAAGAAGACCTGGGGTACTCTGTAGAAGACCTGGGGTACTCTGTAGAAGACCTCGGGTACTCTGTAGAAGACCTGGGGTACTCTGTAGAAGACCTGGGGTACTCTGTAGAAGACCTGGGGTACTCTGAAGAAGAGGCACTTTGTAGAAAACCTGGAACACTTGGTGGAAGACCTGGACTACTCACTAGAAGATGGAGTACTTAGCACAAAACCTGGAGCAGAAGACTCAGTATGTTTGGTAGAAGACCTGGGGTGCTCTGTAGAAGACCTGGGGTACTCTGAAGAAGACCTGGGGTACTCTGTATAAGACCTGGGGTACTCTGTAGAAGACCTGGGGTACTCTGAAGAAGACCTGGGGTACTCTGTATAAGACCTGGGGTACTCTGTAGAAGACCTGGGGTACTCTGAAGAAGACCTGGGGTACTCTGAAGAAGACCTGGGGTACTCTGTAGAAGACCTGGGGTACTCTGAAGAAGACCTGGGGTACTCTGTAGAAGACCTCGGGTACTCTGTAGAAGACCTGGGGTACTCTGTAGAAGACCTGGGGTACTCTGAAGAAGACCTGGGGTACTCTGTAGAAGACCTGGGGTACTCTGAAGAAGACCTGGGGTACTCTGTAGAAGACCTGGGGTACTCTGTAGAAGACCTCGGGTACTCTGTAGAAGACCTGGGGTACTCTGAAGAAGACCTGGGGTACTCTGTAGAAGACCTCGGGTACTCTGTAGAAGACCTGGGGTACTCTGTAGAAGACCTGGGGTACTCTGTAGAAGACCTGGGGTACTCTGAAGAAGAGGCACTTTGTAGAAAACCTGGAACACTTGGTGGAAGACCTGGACTACTCACTAGAAGATGGAGTACTTAGTACAAAACCTGGAGCAGAAGACTCAGTATGTTTGGTAGAAGACCTGGGGTACTCTGAAGAAGACCTGGGGTACTCTGTAGAAGACCTGGGGTACTCTGTAGAAGACCTGGGGTACTCTGAAGAAGACCTGGGGTACTCTGTAGAAGACCTGGGGTACTCTGAAGAAGACCTGGGGTACTCTGTAGAAGACCTGGGGTACTCTGTATAAGACCTGGGGTACTCTGTAGAAGACCTGGGGTACTCTGAAGAAGACCTGGGGTACTCTGTAGAAGACCTCGGGTACTCTGTAGAAGACCTGGGGTACTCTGAAGAAGACCTGGGGTACTCTGTAGAAGACCTGGGGTACTCTGTAGAAGACCTGGGGTACTCTGTAGAAGACCTAGGGTACTCTGTAGAAGACCTGGGGTACTCTGTAGAAGACCTCGGGTACTCTGTAGAAGACCTGGGGTACTCTGTAGAAGACCTGGGGTACTCTGTAGAAGACCTGGGGTACTCTGTAGAAGACCTCGGGTACTCTGTAGAAGACCTGGGGTACTCTGTAGAAGACCTGGGGTACTCTGAAGAAGACCTGGGGTACTCTGACGAAGACCTGGGGTACTCTGTAGAAGACCTCGGGTACTCTGAAGAAGACCTGGGGTACTCTGTAGAAGACCTGGGGTACTCTGTAGAAGACCTGGGGTACTCTGAAGAAGACCTGGGGTACTCTGTAGAAGACCTCGGGTACTCTGAAGAAGACCTGGGGTACTCTGTAGAAGACCTGGGGTACTCTGTAGAAGACCTGGGGTACTCTGTAGAAGACCTCGGGTACTCTATGGAAGACCTGGGGTACTCTGAAGAAGACCTGGGGTACTCTGTAGAAGACCTGGGGTACTCTGTAGAAGACCTGGGGTACTCTGTAGAAGACCTCGGGTACTCTGTAGAAGACCTGGGGTACTCTGAAGAAGACCTGGGGTACTCTGTAGAAGACCTGGGGTACTCTGTAGAAGACCTGGGGTACTCTGAAGAAGACCTCGGGTACTCTGTAGAAGACCTGGGGTACTCTGAAGAAGACCTGGGGTACTCTGTAGAAGACCTGGGGTACTCTGTAGAAGACCTCGGGTACTCTGTAGAAGACTTGGGGTACTCTGAAGAAGACCTCGGGTACTCTGTAGAAGACCTGGGGTACTCTGAAGAAGACCTCGGGTACTCTGTAGAAGACCTCGGGTACTCTGTAGAAGACCTGGGGTACTCTGTAGAAGACCTGGGGTACTCTGTAGAAGACCTCGGGTACTCTGAAGAAGACCTGGGGTACTCTGTAGAAGACCTGGGGTACTCTGTAGAAGACCTGGGGTACTCTGTAGAAGACCTGGGGTACTCTGAAGAAGACCTGGGGTACTCTGTAGAAGACCTCGGGTACTCTGAAGAAGACCTGGGGTACTCTGTAGAAGACCTGGGGTACTCTGTAGAAGACCTGGGGTACTCTGTAGAAGACCTCGGGTACTCTGTAGAAGACCTGGGGTACTCTGAAGAAGACCTGGGGTACTCTGTAGAAGACCTGGGGTACTCTGTAGAAGACCTCGGGTACTCTGTAGAAGACCTGGGGTACTCTGAAGAAGACCTGGGGTACTCTGTAGAAGACCTGGGGTACTCTGTAGAAGACCTGGGGTACTCTGAAGAAGACCTCGGGTACTCTGTAGAAGACCTGGGGTACTCTGAAGAAGACCTGGGGTACTCTGTAGAAGACCTGGGGTACTCTGTAGAAGACCCCGGGTACTCTGTAGAAGACTTGGGGTACTCTGAAGAAGACCTCGGGTACTCTGTAGAAGACCTGGGGTACTCTGTAGAAGACCTGGGGTACTCTGAAGAAGACCTTGGGTACTCTGTAGAAGACCTCGGGTACTCTGAAGAAGACCTGGGGTACTCTGTAGAAGACCTGGGGTACTCTGAAGAAGACCTGGGGTACTCTGAAGAAGACCTCGGGTACTCTGAAGAAGACCTCGGGTACTCTGTAGAAGACCTCGGGTACTCTGTAGAAGACCTGGGGTACTCTGTAGAAGACCTGGGGTACTCTGAAGAAGACCTGGGGTACTCTGAAGAAGACCTGGGGTACTCTGTAGAAGACCTGGGGTACTCTGAAGAAGACCTGGGGTACTCTGTAGAAGACCTGGGGTACTCTGTAGAAAACCTGGGGTACTCTGTAGAAGACCTGGGGTACTCTGTAGAAGACCTGGGGTACTCTGAAGAAGAGGCACTTTGTAGAAAACCTGGAACACTTGGTGGAAGACCTGGACTACTCACTAGAAGATGGAGTACTTAGTACAAAGTACAAAACCTGGAGCAGAAGACTCAGTATGTTTGGTAGAAGACCTGGGGTGCTCGGCAGAAGACAGTGGACCCTGGGTTAGTGAAAACCTTCCACAATCTACAGTAATTCCTGGGGGGGTTTGTGGGGGGTGCTGGGGGGGTGGGGGAGGGGTGAACAGCCAAAATAAAGCTGCAGCCCCTAGCAGAGGAATTGTGAAAATCTTATTTAATTTATTTTATATATTTATTTTCGTAATGTTTATAATATGACACCACATAGAACATTTTTATAAACATTTGTCCCTTTCCTCTTTGTTTTCTGGGGATTCCGGACTGGGGGTTTTACCTTCTATGTGGAAATCCTTCCTGGTCGGTATGAGACGCCGGGGTCCCGTCCGGTCGGGGTGAGTTTTCCCGCAAAGATGGACATTATATCCAATACATTTATTAGTAACTTGGGTTGGTAGACATCGGCCTCAACTGCCGGCGCAAGTGGTAAATATTAATCATTTATGTGGAATTTTTCATATTTATTGGACTAAAATATATATATATACTGTATATAATCACCCGACATTTGTGTGGAGGAGCCAGGGGATGGAATTTATTATTTCCTGCAGCTTTTATTGGCGGTTTGTCTTCTTTTCCTCATTAGCGATGTGCAGATCTGCTCGGATTCCGGGGCGGGTGTAACCAACGCGTCCAAAAATCCGCAAATTGAGAAGTATAATGTGAACCCCATTGAAGTCAATGAGAGGTTATTTCTGGAAATCAATTCTCTCCATATTCACGGCTAATAGAAAAGGGATTGTCAAACAAAGGATATGGGGGTTGGGCTCTGCCAGGGGGGGACATGTACCAATGCAATTCTTTTTATTAAATACAGCTCGGGGGGGGGGGAGGGGGAGCTGCTCTTTTAGTCCTGCTTAAAGTGAAACATAAAAAATACAATATTCCTTTAAATAACATTCCTGGGGGAGGTCCTGACCCTGTCTGTGAAGTGGCGCATCTCTGCGATGTATAAAACCTTCTACAGATTTACTGACATTTACAAAAAAATGCCACTAAATGACGTTTTCTTTGCCGCTTTGGCCTTTTTTTTGGGGGGGGGGGGTGAAAAAATGGATTACTGGACACTAATTCTTGATAGTAAGCGGGCCGGCGGGAGAGCAGACAGGAAGTCAGGTCAGTAGGCGGGCCGGCGGGAGAGCAGACAGGAAGTCAGGTCAGTAGGCGGGCCGGCGGGAGAGCAGACAGGAAGTCAGGTCAGTAGGCGGGCCGGCGGGAGAGCAGACAGGGAGTCAGGTCAGTAGGCGGGCCGGCGGGAGAGCAGACAGGAAGTCAGGTCAGTAGGCGGGCCGGCGGGAGAGCAGACAGGAAGTCAGGTCAGTAGGCGGGCCGGCGGGAGAGCAGACAGGGAGTCAGGTCAGTAGGCGGGCCGGCGGGAGAGCAGACAGGAAGTCAGGTCAGTAGGCGGGCCGGCGGGAGAGCAGACAGGAAGTCAGGTCAGTAGGCGGGCCGGCGGGAGAGCAGACAGGAAGTCAGGTCAGTAGGCGGGCCGGCGGGAGAGCAGACAGGAAGTCAGGTCAGTAGGCGGGCCGGCGGGAGAGCAGACAGGGAGTCAGGTCAGTAGGCGGGCCGGCGGGAGAGCAGACAGGAAGTCAGGTCAGTAGGCGGGCCGGCGGGAGAGCAGACAGGAAGTCAGGTCAGTAGGCGGGCCGGCGGGAGAGCAGACAGGGAGTCAGGTCAGTAGGCGGGCCGGCGGGAGAGCAGACAGGAAGTCAGGTCAGTAGGCGGGCCGGCGGGAGAGCAGACAGGAAGTCAGGTCAGTAGGCGGGCCGGCGGGAGGGCAGACAGGAAGTCAGGTCAGTAGGCGGGCCGGCGGGAGAGCAGACAGGAAGTCAGGTCAGTCAGCGGGCCGGCGGGTGAGCTGAGCGGGAAGACAGGACAGAGTGAGCAGGCGTGCGAGGAAGCGGTGATTACATCATCTCTCACTCCCCGCCCCCACATGTGCTCAAAAGCTGGGGAGAGAAGCCTCTATCTCTGCTGTCACTGTTGTTGCAGGATTGTGACAATCCGCATCTGGTGGCAAGTGACATGGCAAGTGACAATCCGCATCTGGTGGCAGGCGAGAAATACCGTATTTATCAGCGTATAACACACACCCCAAGTTTAGGAGGGAATTTTAAGGAAAAAAACTTACATTTAAATGCAGCCTTGTCCATCTGCAGCCTTGCCCAGCCCAGTGCCTTTGCAGCCATGCCCAGTGCCAGTCTCTGCAATGTTTGAATTTGGCACCGATTTCCGCTGTGGAGAGAAGCGAGCGGAGCCGAGTGTACTTCGGCTAGACTCGGCTCCTCTCGCAGTCCCGCCCATCTTCACTGATTGTGCCGCTGACATACAGAAAGCCGAGTGTACTTCAGCTAGACTCGGCTCTGCTTACAGTCAGGGGCGGGACTGCGAGAGGAGCCGAGACTAGCCAAAGTACACTCGGCTTTCTGTATGTCAGCGGAGGTGGGCGGGACTGCGAGAGGCGCAGAGTAAAGTCGAGTGTACTTCGGCTTTGTGTATCTCGGCTCCTCTCGCTCGTTTCAGCGGGGGATCAGCGTATAACACGCACCCACGATTTTCCCCTGATTTTAAGGGGAAAAAAGTGCATGTTATATGCCGATAAATACGGTAATGTGCTTCAATCATCCTGACAACATAGCAACCATGGTACTGCATACCTCCCAACTTTGTAAAGTCCCATCGCGGGACATTCCGATGTCCCCTCTCCCCTGCCAACCAGAGTTGTTGGACTAGTATGGCTGCCGATCGGGGGGGGGGCCATACTAGTCCGCCGATCGCGGGGGGGCTCTTACCTGCTGCTGCTCCTCTTCTTCTGTTCATGTTTCCTGCTGTGCGGGAAACATGATAGTCTCGCGGGAGTGCGGGAAGGAGGTGCCTCTGCGGGTAAAACCCGCACAATCCGTGCCAGTTGGGAGGTATGGTACTGTGGTGATTGAAGCGCCAACACCAACCATTCCCCTGACAAATTGCCTGTGAAAAACCTTATTTTGTGGCAGTGCCCCCCCCCCGAGACTAGAATCTGGATCACCCCCCCCCCCTCGGTCTCCTTATGTGGATGAGGACAAGGGCCTCTTCCCCAAATTCCCGACGTGGTGGATGTGGGGGGTTTGGCCTGTTGGATTGTTCTCCCAATCCAATCACTTTATCTAGATATATAGACCCGGCCTGTTGGAATGTTCTGGAGATTCGTTCGCTTTATCCGTCGGCACACACCGGCCTGTTGGAATGTTCTGGAGATTCGTTCGCTTTATCCGTCGGCACACACCGGCCTGTTGGAATGTTCGGGGAAATGATGACCCCTCCAAGCGATACAATCTCCATCCACTAAACCTGCTGGAAATGGTGACAGTTTATATGATCTCGTGTTTCCATCAGGAGGTAAAAATAAATGTGAAATCATCGACCTTCGTGTCTCATCACTGAACCCGCCAGATGGACTCCACGACCGCCCGACCTTTCCGTATGCGATTGACTTCTGCACTTTGGGATGAAGCACAAATGAAAAGATTGTTTAGGAAATATTCATGTCGGAGTCAAGGGTGAACCCATTGAGGGAGAAGTGGTGGAAGATTGGATGACGTTGGCGCATTCCGGCGCGTGATCCTGCAGAGATGTCAGTCGTGAGCTCCCAGGGACGGCGGATTTTGTCCTGACATTGGAAGACTTTTCATGACTCGGCTGAGGTCCTATTTCTGGCAGGACTGCGATCTTCCCACCGGCATCAAACTAGAGTTGTGTCTTCAGCCATTACCTCCTCCAAAAAAGAAACTTTATTTTATGTATGTGATAGAAAAATGGAAGAAGTTCTCCCCCCCCCCCTTTTTTTATTTACACATTCCCCACCTTAGGCTGAGATTCGGAGCCTTCATAATTTTTATTTTTCATATTAGAACTTTTTTCACTAGAGACCAGATATATATACACAAGAGAAAAAGAAGAGAAAGTAATTCGTTTTTCCCCCCTTTCTTCATTCCCCCTTTTTAGGCTCAAATTCTGAGCCCTTATAATTTACTATCACATAATTAGCACTAGTATTGGGGTCCCCCCCCCTTTTTTTCTCCCCCCCCCCCTTTTTTTAGGCTCAGATTCTGAGCCCTCACAATTTACTATCACAAAAAAAAAAGAAATTGTTTATTTTAATTTTGTCCACTAGAGTTTAGATAAAATGGTTAGCACTTGCATTGGTGTTCCCTTTGTTGTGGGTTTTTTTTCTTTTTTTTTTTTTATCATTTCTCTCTCGTTCTCCCTTCTAATGCCGCGTACACACGGCCGTTTTTCTCGTCGAGAAAAACAAAATTTTTTCCTTTCGACTAGAAAAATGATCGTCTGTGGGCTTTTTGCCGTTTTTTTCGACGAGAAAAACGGCATTAAAAACGACGAGAAAAATTAGAACATGTTCTAATTTTTCTCGTCGTTTTTTTCGACATGTTATCCGCGGCAGTTTTCCCATAGGGAAACACTGCCGCTGAGCCCACACACGGTCGTTTTTCTCAACAAGAGAAAAAACGACGTGAAAAACGACCGTGTGTGGGGAACAAGCTGTTCCCTCGTTTTTAATGACATTATTCACGGCAGTTTTTTAACCGCCGTGAATAATGATCGTGTGTACGCGGCATTAGGCTGTGATTTGAGCCTTCATCATTTTTATTTATCCCCCCCCCCCCCCCCATGCACACTATTAGGTTTGTAATGGGGGTATTTTTTTTTCTTACAATTATATCACTGGACACAAGTAAAAAAAAAAAAAAAAAAAAAATTTTTTCTCTCTCCCTCTCTCTACGATACTTGGCAGACTACGCTAACAATTAGGGGTAGAAGATAGAGGCAAGAAGCTTGGGCATATCTCTGATAGGAAGACCCGACTTTTCCAATAGTATAACTATTATTAATGATATAAGTTAATAGGTGGGGGGGATGAATTGAGTGGAAATGTTTTTTAAGTAAAATGTGTTTTTGTTTTTATGTATTAAAATGTATGTTGGAAAATTAATAAAGAAATTTGAAGAAAAAAAAAAGAAAAGAAAAATGGAAGAAACACAGAAAAGTGACGGCAGAAAACGGAGCAAATTGTCCATTGAGTCTGCCCTGTATATGGATCTATGGTGGGGGGTTGTTGGGTGCCCCCCGATTGAGGAGTCCATATACAGTTGCACCAGAAAGAGCGCCAACCAAGCGATTCAAGAGTCCAACAACGGTTTATTGGTTCAGTAAAGTACCACGGAAAGGACAACAAACAGCGAATGTGTTTTTCCACGCAGGCAGCCTAGCCGGCCTAGAATGGGGGGGCAGTGAGCATGCGCCCTCCCCAATCCTATCAGGCCACATACCCTCAACATGGGGGAGGTACCTTGCCATGCGGATGAGGACATGGGCATCTTCCCCACATTCCCGACATTCTTCTCCGGATCTGATCACTTTATCTAGATATACTATAGGCTGGGCTGTTGGATCATTCTGGAGATCCAATCACTTTATCCGTCTATATTGGGGGTCGGAAAGCTGCCACAGTACTGGATGGAGGGCGGGAGCTGCCTCAGTGAACCAGCAGGTGATTGGTTGCTAGGAAAGCAGGCGGTCCGTGAAACCAATTGCCATCTTGTTATTATGAAAAGTAAACTTTGGCAGCTCCCGCCCTCCATCCAGCACTGTGCTGCCTCCTGCTCTCCACTCTGCAGTACACCTGTGTAAGGTAGGAGAGTGCTACCTACACACTAGGCTTGTGCAATTCGTTTCGTAACGAATCGAATTTCGTCCGAATTTAGCAACTTTCGGACATTCGGAAGCATTCGAATTTCCGAACAGAGCAATTACGAATAAAACCGAATCCGAAATAAATTATACCGCAAAATAGCGAATGCCCGAAGGTCTTCGGCATAATTCGTTATGAAAAAAGTTAGGAATGTACGAATCCATTCGAAGCACAATAACACTCACTCTGCTCTCTGCTTCTCCCTCACCATGCTGAACTCCCTCTCAAAATGGTGTACAGGGGCAGAGGCTATAGCCGCATGAAAAAACGAAAGTAAAATACGAGATTTCGAATCCATTCGAAGCACAATAACACTCACTCTGCTCTGCTCTCTGCTTCTCCCTCACCGTGCTGAACTCTCTCAAAATGGTGTACAGGGGCGGAGCCTATAGCCGCATGTAAAAAACGAAAGTAAAATACGAGATTTCGAATCGTTACAAATAACCGCTATGTATTTAGAAAAGTACAAATCCATTCGAAGCACATTAGGCATAATAGGCAGCGTCGTTGTGAGAGAGACACGGAAAATTACGAATCAACGAACCCAAAAAAAGTTACGAAAGTAGGAGTTGTGTCCAGAATCAACGAAAAACAACGTACTCTACCGAAAGTACGAATTATAAAGCAACAAAAAATTCAACGAAAAATGTCGCTTGCAAAAATACGAATGAGTCCGAACACGAAAAATCCCGTCTAGCAAAATTACGAATGATTACGAATCAACAGGACCAGAAAGAAACGAACCGAAACGGAACGAATTTTTCCGTTGTGCACAAGCCTACTACACACTGCTGTCTGTGTGGAGGGGGAGAGAAGACACTGCTTGGGGGGGGGCAGAGGACACTACAATGTGGTGCTGGGTGTGAAGGGGGGCAGAGGATGCTGTTTTGGGGAGGGTTGTGAAGAGGGATAGAGGGCAATGCTCTTTGGGGGAGTACAGGTCACTAAAGTGGGGGGTCAAAGGACACTACAGTGGGGGGGGGGGTGAAGGGGGACAGAGGACACTACAATGTGGTGGTGGGTGTGAAGGGGGCAGAGGATGCTGCTTTGGGGGGGCAGAGGGGCAGAGGACACTACAATGTGGTGGTGGGTGTGAAGGGGGCAGAGGATGCTGCTTGGGGGGGCAGAGGACACTACAATGTGGTGGTGGGTGTGAAGGGGGCAGAGGATGCTGCTTTGGGGGGGCAGAGGGGCAGAGGACACTACAATGTGGTGGTGGGTGTGAAGGAGGACAGAGGATGCTGCTTGGGGGGGGGCAGAGGACACTACAATGTGGTGGTGGGTGTGAAGGGGGCAGAGGATGCTGCTTTGGGGGGGCAGAGGGGCAGAGGACACTACAATGTGGTGGTGGGTGTGAAGGAGGACAGAGGATGCTGCTTGGGGGGGGCAGAGGACACTGCAATGTGGTGGTGGGTATGAAGGGGGGCAGAGGACGCTGCTTAGGGGGTGGAAACTGCAAAGTGTTGGTGAGTGTGAAGGGGGACAGAGGATGCTGCTTTGGGGGGGTTGTGAAGAGGGATAGAGGGCGATGCCCTTTGGGGGGGCACAGGACACAACAGTGGGGGGGGTGAAGGGGGACAGAGGACACTACAATGTGGGTGTGAAGGGGAGAGAGGACACTACTTGGGGGGGGGTTGTGAAGAGGGATAGAGGGCAATGCTCTTTGGGGGGGCACAGGACATTACAATGTCGGGGGAGAGGGGTTGTTTGAAGAGGGATAGAGGGCATTGCTCTTGGGGCGGGGGGCACAGGACACTGCTGGGGGGGGCAGCAGACACTACATTGGGGTGGGGAAATGAAGTAAAGGGGGAGGAGGACCCTACTGTGGGGGGATGGGTGATATGAAGGGTGGCAGATGGCACTGTTTTGGGGGAGCATAGGATACTTCTATGGGGGGGTGCAGAGGACACTGCTTTAGAGGGGAGGGCACAGGACACTACTATAGGAGGGGTGGGGGGCAGAGGACACTAATGTATAGGGGGCAGGGGGCAGAGGTCACTGCTGTGTGTGTGGGGGGGGCAGAGGACACTACAGTGGGGGGGGGTGAAGGGGGCAGAAAGGAGAGTCCAGCCTAGGACATTACTATAGGAGGGATGGGGGGCAGAGGACACTACTGTATAGGGCCAGGGGCAGAGGAGCAGAGGACACTACTGTGGAGGATGATGTGAAAGGGGGCAGAGGACACTACTGTAGGGGGATGATGTGAAGGGGGGCAGAGGACACTACTGGGGGGATGATGTGAAGGGGGCAGAGGACACTACTGGGGGGATGATATGAAGGGGAACAGTACTATAGGGGGATGATGTGAAGGGGGCAGAGAACACTACTGGGGGGGAGTGATGTGAAGGGGGGCAGAGGACACTACTGGGGGGGAGTGATATGACAGGGGCAGAGGACACTACTGGGGGGAGTGATATGACACGGGCAGAGGACACTACTGGGGGGAGTGATATGATGGGGACAGAGGACACTACTGGGGGGAGTGATATGACGGGGGCAGAGGACACTACTGGAGGGGATGATGTGAAGGGGGGCAGAGGACACTACTGGAGGGGAGTGATATGACGTGGCAGAGGACACTACTGGAAAGGGATGATGTGAAGGGGGCAGAGGACACTACTGGGGGGATGATGTGAAGGGGGGATGATGTGAAGGGGGGCAGAGGACACTACTGGGGGGGGATTGATATGATGGGGGGCAGAGGACACTACTGGAGGGGATGATGTGAAGGGGAGCAGAGGACACTACTGGAGGGGATGATGTGAAGGGGGGCAGAGGACACTACTGGAGGGGATGATGTGAAGGGGGGCAGAGGACACTACTGGAGGGGATGATGTGAAGGGGGGCAGAGGACACTACTGGAGGGGATGATGTGAAGGGAGCAGAGGACACTACTGGGGGGGAGTCATATGACGGGGGCAGAGGACACTACTGGGAGGGATGATGTGAAGGGGAGCAGAGGACACTACTGGAGGGGATGATGTGAAGGGGGGCAGAGAACACTACTGGAGGGGATGATGTGAAGGGGGGCAGAAGACACTACTGGAGGGGATGATGTGAAGGGGAGCAGAGGACACTACTGAGGGGGAGTGATATGACAGGGGCAGAGGACACTACTGGGGGGAGTGATATGACGGGGGCAGAGGACACTACTGGAGGGGATGATGTGAAGGGGAGCAGAGGACACTACTGGGGGGGAGTGATATGACGGGGCAGAGGACACTACTGGAAAGGGATGATGTGAAGGGGGCAGAGGACACTACTGGGGGGGGGATTGATATGATGGGGGGCAGAGGACACTACTGGAGGGGATGATGTGAAGGGGAGCAGAGGACTCTACTGGAGGGGATGATGTGAAGGGGGGCAGAGGACACTACTGGAGGGGATGATGTGAAGGGGGGCAGAGGACACTACTGGAGGGGATGATGTGAAGGGGGGCAGAGGACACTACTGGAGGGGATGATGTGAAGGGGGCAGAGGACACTACTGGGGGGGAGTCATATGACGGGGGCAGAGGACACTACTGGGAGGGATGATGTGAAGGGGGGCAGAGGACACTACTGGGGGGAGTCATATGACGGGGGCAGAGGACACTACTGGAGGGGATGATGTGAAGGGGGCAGAGGACACTACTGGGGGGGAGTGATATGACGGGGGCAGAGGACACTACTGGAGGGGATGATGTGAAGGGGGGCAGAGGACACTACTGGAGGGGATGGTGTGAAGGGGGTCAGAGGACACTACTGGGGGGGATGATGTGAAGGGGGCAGAGGACACTACTGGGGGGAGTGATATGACGGGGGGCAGAGGACACTACTGGGGGGGATGATGTGAAGGGGGCAGAGGACACTAATGGGGGGAGTGATATGACGGGGGCAGAGGACACTACTGGAGGGGATGATGTGAAGGGGGGCAGAGGACACTACTGGGGGGGAGTGATATGACGGGGGCAGAGGACACTACTGGAGGGGATGATGTGAAGGGGGGAAGAGGACACTACTGGGGGGAGTGATATGACGGGGGCAGAGGACACTACTGGAGGGGATGATATGAAGGGGGGCAGAGGACACTACTGGGGGGGAGTGATATGACGGGGCAGAGGACACTACTGGAGGGGATGATGTGAAGGGGGGCAGAGGACACTACTGGAGGGGATGATGTGAAGGGGGGCAGAGGACACTACTGTGGGGGGGAGTGATGTGAAGGGGGGCAGAGGACACTACTAGGGGGAGTGATTTGACGGGGGCAGAGGACACTACTGGGGGGATGATGTGAAGGGGGGGAAGATGTGAAGGGGGGCAGAGGACTCTACTGGAGGGGATGATGTGAAGGGGGGCAGAGGACACTACTGGGGGAGTGATATGACGGGGGCAGAGGACACTACTGGGGGATGATGTGAAGGGGGGAAGATGTGAAGGGGGGCAGAGGACACTACTGGGGGGATGATGTGAAGGGGGAAGATGTGAAGGGGGGCAGAGGACACTACTGGGGAGGAGTGATATGATGGGGGGCAGAGGACACTACTGGGGGGGAGTGATATGATGGGGGCAGAGGACACTACTTTGACACACTATGTGTTCTTCATGCTGTCTTTTTGTTGGGGGCTTGATATTTTTTGATGATTTTTTTTTTAAAAGGGGCGCCAACCCTCAACTCCCCCCCACCCGGGGATCTTAGATTCCCTCTTTGTTGTCAGGTAGATCTCAAACCCTGAAAGGTTGCCTATCCCTAGTCTATATAGCTTGGGCTGTTGGATGGTTCTGGAGATCCAACACTTTATTCTTCTGTATATACTGGGCTGTTGGATTTCATGGTCGGTGGCAGGTATGACAGGATCAGTGGGGAAATCTATGGTCCCCCAAAACACGTCGGCGATTTGTTGACCTTTCTGTCGTCATTTACCAAACCAAATCAGCCATGGTTGGGCTCCGGGGTCACTTGCTTGGTGCTCTTGGTGGAGTAACTGTCCATAGACCCCCCAGTCTGGGGGACCCTTTACTTTTGAGGAGCCCACGCTTTGTGGAACCCAAACCATCCCGCTCTACGAAGGACTTCATTTCTATTGGTAGAGGTTCCATATCTGGCACTTTGTCTTGGTGGAATTTTGGATATTTCTTATGTAACAGTGCAAAAACGAGGAGACAAAACTAAAAGCATAGAAGAACCCCAAAAAATAGCTAAGGGGGTGGGGGGTTGGGGATTCCATGGTCATTTAGTAAACCAATATATCATTTCTGGACTCTCAGATCGGTTGTCTGGAGCTCTTTCTGGTGCAAGTTGCAACCGCGCAACTATACGTCGAATTCACCGGCAGAGCGGGGGGGCAGAGCGGGGGGCAGAGCGGGGTTATTACCAATTCCAGACAATGGTTACAAAACTGGAGTGCCGCCTTTCGGAACTGGACGGGTGACAGCTATACATTGATGGATTTCTCGAGGCCCAACCCTCTACATGTTCTGTTGGTGAACTACAACTCCCAGGATTCCCATCCAAGAGAAAGCTTCCTCAACCAGTACAAGGCGGAGCTTCCCATAGACAGGAGGCGTCCAATCCAGGCATTGGATCGGGTCATTGTCATTTTTTATTTTCTTTAAAGCCCCCCTCCCCCCACCCCAAAGCACACCCCCATGTTGAGGGCATGTGGTCTGGTATGATTCGGGGGGGGTCACTCGCTCATCCCCCCCTTTCCTGACCTGCTGGTCTGTATGCTCAGATGAGGGCCTGGTGTGGATTGGGGGAGGGGACCCCAATATGGCCTGGTATGGTTTGGGGGGGCACTCACTCATCCCCCCCCTTTCCTGACCTGCTGGTCTGTATGCTCAGATAAGGGCCTGGTGCAGATTGGGGGGACCCCAAAGCACACCCCCATGTTGAGGTCATGTGGCCTGTTATGGTTCAGGAGGGGGGGCACTCGCTCATCCCCCCTTTCCTGATCTGCTGGTCTGTATGCTGAGATAAGGGTCTGGTATGGATTGGGGGGGACCCCAAAGCACACCCCCATGTGGAGGGCATAATGGCCTGGTATGGTTCGGGGGGTCACTCGCTCTTTCCCCCCATTTCCTGACCTGCTGGTCTGTATGCTCAGATAAGGGCCTGGTATGGATTGGGGGGACCCCAAAGCACACCCCCATGTTGAGGTCATGTGGCCTGGTATGGTTCAGGGAGGGGGGCACGCGCTCGTCCCCCCCTTTCCTGACCTGCTGGTCTGTATGCTCAGATAAGGGCCTGGTGTGGATTGGGGGAGGGGACCCCAATATGGCCTGGTATGGTTTGGGGGGGCACTCACTCATCCCCCCCCTTTCCTGACCTGCTGGTCTGTATGCTCAGATAAGGGCCTGGTGCAGATTGGGGGGACCCCAAAGCACACCCCCATGTTGAGGTCATGTGGCCTGTTATGGTTCAGGAGGGGGGGCACTCGCTCATCCCCCCTTTCCTGATCTGCTGGTCTGTATGCTGAGATAAGGGTCTGGTATGGATTGGGGGGGACCCCAAAGCACACCCCCATGTGGAGGGCATAATGGCCTGGTATGGTTCGGGGGGTCACTCGCTCTTTCCCCCCATTTCCTGACCTGCTGGTCTGTATGCTCAGATAAGGGCCTGGTATGGATTGGGGGGACCCCAAAGCACACCCCCATGTTGAGGTCATGTGGCCTGGTATGGTTCAGGGAGGGGGGCACGCGCTCGTCCCCCCCTTTCCTGACCTGCTGGTCTGTATGCTCAGATAAGGGCCTGGTATGGATTGGGGGGGGGGGGCCACATTATTTTTTTTGTGCATTTTTTAATGCCGGCATTTCAGCTGTCAGTGGGGAAGCCCGCAGTCATCAGTTGTTAGGGACGCGGGCGGTCAGCTTTCCCGGCCCCACTCCTTAGCAACCAGCTATTTTTCACACAGAATTCGAATCAGTCGATAATTTTTTCGACCAATTTGAATAATTCTGAAAATTTGTTAGAAGGCGAATAAACTAAACAAAATGTGTTACTATTTCATTCAGAGATTCGAATACATCCGAATCTCTGAATAACCCAAAAATGTGTCTGAATTTACATTGAGACCGAAACGAATTGCACACGTCTAGTGAGAAAAAAGATTGGCAAAGTGCGAAAGAGTCCTTCCCAAATTCCCAATACTGAGACAGGAAGTAAGGAGAAATCTCCCAGAGGGGACACAGACAGTAATAAAGACTATGCCGAGCCTCTAACCCTTCCCCCACTCCACCCAAAACGTAATGTTTGACCCAGAATTGGCTTTAATGTTGTGTTGGACCCACCAAGCACACCGAAATATGTCCAAGGCTTAGAAATGGGATTGTATCGGCTCCGCTTTCCTGGGGAGGGGGCATTTGAAGGGCCCCTCAGCTGCTGTTCTTTCCTCATTCTGATTGTTCTGCACCACTTTTATGTCATTTTTTCTGTGTTGCATTGAACGGCATCAGGTTATCATTGTTTTGTAGTATGCTGACATCTAGTAGCAGTTTTAGGCCATTACAACCTCTTTATTTTGTGATTTGAGTTTCTCCCTCTGTCCTCCCCTCCTGTTTAGGGCTAGTTAGTTCAGTCCTAGCTAGACCCTCCCGGATTCCTCCAATGGCACCCCAAGTCAGTGTTAGTTCTTCACAGGGACAGGGCTTAGGAAAGTCACAAGCAGTGGCGTTACTACGGTTGGTGTCACTTGGTGTGGTAAAACATGGTGTCACCCCCCCCCCCCCACGCCGCGGACATGATACAAGTGATCGCCATAGATGGCGGACATAGCCGTGCTCACAGTGGTGTGGTGGGAGTCTCCAGCAGCCATGGATAGAAGATCCGGGGGTCCAGTCTCTGGGACTCCATGTGGCCGTCCTCACAGTGGTGTGCCGGTGACAGTCCTGGTGAATCAGAGACGGTTGGGAGGTATGTGTGGTGGGAGTCTCCAGCAGCCATGGATGGAAGGTGCGGGGGCCCGGTCTCTGGGACTCCATGTGGCCGTCCTCACAGTGGTGTGCCGGTGACGGTCCTGGTGAATCCGGGACGGTTGGGAGGTATGTGTGGTGGGAGTCTCCAGCAGCCATGGATGGAAGATCCGGGGGCCCGGTCTTTGGGACTCCATGTGGCCGTCCTCACAGTGGTGTGCCGGTGACAGTCCCGGTGAATCAGAGACGGTTGGGAGGTATGTGCGGTGGGAGTCTCCAGCAGCCATGGATGGAAGGTGCGGGGGCCCGGTCTCTGGGACTCCATGTGGCCGTCCTCACAGTGGTGTGCCGGTGACGGTCCTGGTGAATCCGGGACGGTTGGGAGGTATGTGCGGTGGGAGTCTCCAGCAGCCATGGATGGAAGATCCGGGGGTCTTGTCTCTGGGACTCCATGTGGCCGTCCTCACAGTGGTGTGCCGGTGACAGTCCCGGTGAATCCGGGACGGTTGGGAGGTATGTGTGGTGGGAGTCTCCAGCAGCCATGGATGGAAGATCCGGGGGTCCAGTCTCTGGGACTCCATGTGGCCGTCCTCACAGTGGTGTGCCGGTGACAGTCCCGGTGAATCCGGGACGGTTGGGAGGTATGTGTGGTGGGAGTCTCCAGCAGCCATGGATGGAAGATCCGGGGGTCCAGTCTTTGGGACTCCATGTGGCCGTACTCACAGTGGTGTGCCGGTGACAGTCCCGGTGAATCAGAGACGGTTGGGAGGTATGTGCGGTGGGAGTCTCCAGCAGCCATGGATGGAAGGTGCGGGGGCCCGGTCTCTGGGACTCCATGTGGCCGTCCTCACAGTGGTGTGCCGGTGACGGTCCTGGTGAATCCGGGACAGTTGGGAGGTATGTGCGGTGGGAGTCTCCAGCAGCCATGGATGGAAGATCCGGGGGTCCAGTCTCTGGGACTCCATGTGGCCGTCCTCACAGTGGTGTGCCGGTGACAGTCCCGGTGAATCCGGGACGGTTGGGAGGTATGTGTGGTGGGAGTCTCCAGCAGCCATGGATAGAAGATCCGGGGGTCCAGTCTCTGGGACTCCATGTGGCCGTCCTCACAGTGGTGTGCCGGTGACGGTCCTGGTGAATCAGAGACGGTTGAGAGGTATGTGTGGCGGGAGTCTCCAGCAGCCATGGATGGAAGGTGCGGGGGCCCGGTCTCTGGGACTCCATGTGGCCGTCCTCACAGTGATGTGCCGGTGACGGTCCTGGTGAATCCGGGACAGTTGGGAGGTATGTGCGGTGGGAGTCTCCAGCAGCCATGGATGGAAGATCCGGGAGTCCAGTCTCTGGGACTCCATGTGGCCGTCCTCACAGTGGTGTGCCGGTGACAGTCCCGGTGAATCCGGGACGGTTGGGAGGTATGTGTGGTGGGAGTCTCCAGCAGCCATGGATAGAAGATCCGGGGGTCCAGTCTCTGGGACTCCATGTGGCCGTCCTCACAGTGGTGTGCCGGTGACGGTCCTGGTGAATCAGAGACGGTTGGGAGGTATGTGTGGTGGGAGTCTCCAGCAGCCATGGATGGAAGGTGCGGGGCCCAGGCTCTGGGACTCCATGTGGCCGTCCTCACAGTGGTGTGCCGGTGACGGTCCTGGTGAATCCGGGACAGTTGGGAGGTATGTGCGGTGGGAGTCTCCAGCAGCCATGGATGGAAGATCCGGGGGTCCAGTCTCTGGGACTCCATGTGGCCGTCCTCACAGTGGTGTGCCGGTGACAGTCCCGGTGAATCAGAGACGGTTGGGAGGTATGTGTGGTGGGAGTCTCCAGCAGCCATGGATGGAAGGTGCGGGGGTCTTGTCTCTGGGACTCCATGTGGCCATCCTCACAGTGGTGTGCCGGTGACAGTCCCGGTGAATCCGGGACGGTTGGGAGGTATGTGTGGTGGGAGTCTCCAGCAGCCATGGATGGAAGGTGCGGGGGCCCGGTCTCTGGGACTCCATGTGGCCGTCCTCACAGTGGTGTGCCGGTGACAGTCCCGGTGAATCCGGGACGGTTGGGAGGTATGTGTGGTGGGAGTCTCCAGCAGCCATGGATGGAAGATCCGGGGGTCTTGTCTCTGGGACTCCATGTGGCCGTCCTCACATTGGTGTGCCGGTGACAGTCCCGGTGAATCCGGGACGGTTGGGAGGTATGTGTGGTGGGAGTCTCCAGCAGCCATGGATGGAAGGTGCGGGGGTCCGGTCTCTGGGACTCCATGTGGCCGTCCTCACAGTGGTGTGCCGGTGACAGTCCCGGTGAATCCGGGACGGTTGGGAGGTATGTGTGGTGGGAGTCTCCAGCAGCCATGGATGGAAGATCCGGGGGTCCAGTCTCTGGGACTCCATGTGGCCGTCCTCACAGTAGTGTGCCGGTGACGGTCCTGGTGAATCCGGGACAGTTGGGAGGTATGTGCGGTGGGAATCTCCAGCAGCCATGGATGGAAGGTGCGGGGGTCTTGTCTCTGGGACTCCATGTGGCCATCCTCACAGTGGTGTGCCGGTGACAGTCCCGGTGAATCCGGGACGGTTGGGAGGTATGTGTGGTGGGAGTCTCCAGCAGCCATGGATGGAAGGTGCGGGGGTCTTGTCTCTGGGACTCCATGTGGCCGTCCTCACAGTGGTGTGCCGGTGACAGTCCCGGTGAATCCGGGACGGTTGGGAGGTATGTGTGGTGGGAGTCTCCAGCAGCCATGGATGGAAGATCCGGGGGTCTTGTCTCTGGGACTCCATGTGGCCGTCCTCACAGTGGTGTGCCGGTGACAGTCCCGGTGAATCCGGGACGGTTGGGAGGTATGTGTGGTGGGAGTCTCCAGCAGCCATGGATGGAAGGTGCGGGGGCCCGGTCTCTGGGACTCCATGTGGCCGTCCTCACAGTGGTGTGCCGGTGACAGTCCCGGTGAATCCGGGACGGTTGGGAGGTATGTGTGGTGGGAGTCTCCAGCAGCCATGGATGGAAGATCCGGGGGCCCGGTCTCTGGGACTCCATGTGGCCGTCCTCACAGTGGTGTGCCGGTGACGGTCCTGGTGAATCAGAGACGGTTGGGAGGTATGTGTGGTGGGAGTCTCCAGCAGCCATGGATGGAAGAGTCGGGGGTCCAGTCTCTGGGACTCCATGTGGCCGTCCTCACAGTGGTGTGCCGGTGACAGTCCCGGTGAATCCGGGACGGTTGGGAGGTATGTGTGGTGGGAGTCTCTAGCAGCCATTGATGGAAGATCCGGGGGTCCAGTCTCTGGGACTCCATGTGGTCGTCCTCACAGTGGTGTGCTGTTGACAGTCCCGGTGAATCCGGGACAGTTGGGAGGTATGTGCGGTGGGAATCTCCAGCAGCCATGGATGGAAGGTGCGGGGGTCTTGTCTCTGGGACTCCATGTGGCCGTCCTCACAGTGGTGTGCTGTTGACAGTCCCGGTGAATCCGGGACAGTTGGGAGGTATGTGCGGTGGGAGTCTCCAGCAGCCATGGATGGAAGGTGCGGGGGTCTTGTCTCTGGGACTCCATGTGGCCGTCCTCACAGTGGTGTGCCGGTGACAGTCCCGGTGAATCCGGGATGGTTGGGAGGTGTGTGTGGTGGGAGTCTCCAGCAGCCATGGATGGAAGGTTCGGGGGTCTTGTCTCTGGGACTCCATGTGGCCGTCCTCACAGTGGTGTGCCGGTGACAGTCCTGGTGAATCCGGGACAGTTGGGAGGTATGTGCGGTGGGAATCTCCAGCAGCCATGGATGGAAGGTGCGGGGGTCTTGTCTCTGGGACTCCATGTGGCCGTCCTCACAGTGGTGTGCCGGTGACAGTCCCGGTGAATCCGGGATGGTTGGGAGGTATGTGTGGTGGGAGTCTCCAGCAGCCATGGATGGAAGGTGCGGGGGTCTTGTCTCTGGGACTCCATGTGGCCGTCCTCACAGTGGTGTGCCGGTGACAGTCCCGGTGAATCCGGGATGGTTGGGAGGTATGTGTGGTGGGAGTCTCCAGCAGCCATGGATGGAAGGTTCGGGGCAGGGGTCCAGTCTCCAAGACTCCATGTCCATGCTGCTCACGGTGGCATGGTGGTGGGATGGTGCAGTCCGGTCTCCGGGTCTGGACTCAGAGGGTGTGCCCACTGCTCTGCTGCCATTCATTCAGACATGATGCTAGGTGGTGCTATGATGTCACGGACTCACTGCGCATGCGCCCGCCCCCGCCGAAAATGGCCGAGCAAGTTGGAGGCCAGTAGGCTTTGGAACGGTGCATGCACAATTTCAATGTCATCCCCCAGGGCATATTTTTTAGGGATGGGGTGGCAACCCTGGTGTTACCCCTCTGGCAGGTGTCACCTGGGAGTGGGCCACACCCCCCACTTCCCCATAGCAACGCCACTGATCATAGGGGGAGATTTACTAAAACTGGAGCATGCAGAACTTGGTGTAGTTGTACATTTTATTTTTTGTCAAAGCTTCATTGAAGAAGCTGAAGTTAGAAGCTGATTGGCTCCCATGCACAGCTGCACCAGATTCTGTGTGCTCCAGTTTTGGTAAGTCCACCTTATTGCCCTCCTACACTTCAGAAGACTGGAAAACCGCCCTCTGTACTGCGATTATCGGAAGTAAATTCAACTTCTGTGTCTTATTGAAGAGTGAAGCTGCCTGTGGATGGTGCCGAGTCAGCGGGTGACTGTACTGTCCAGACAGCCTGGGTCTAAGGAGGTGTGTTAATAAAGAAAGGGGCATTTGAATCAGAGTGCTGATGCAGGGGAGGACCAATCACATTCTCCAATGTGCTCTCTCCTCTCTCACAGGCAGCAGTGGCAGAAATTGGCTCCTGCTGCTGTCAGTCAAATTCTGAGTGCAGGGGGGGAGGGGAGGGTTGTACTGTGTGTGTCTATAGACGCACACAGCCCAGCTCAGGATCCAGCCCACAGGAAGCATCTGATGAGAAGAGGAGGAGCCGAGAGCTCCGGCGGGGGGACACCAGAAGAGGAGCAGGGAGGTTTCAGGCGTCATTTACACCTCAGCATTTTGAATCGCGGGCAGATTTGTCGCGATTTCAAAGCCCCTCCCCCCCCCGAGATGTGAATGACAAATCGCAGAACGCACATTTCATTCAAATGGCACCTAAAATTGCGGTGCGGTTCTGACGTGCGATAAATATTGCCGCAATCGTGAAAACCTGCATCGCGTGAAGCTTGTTGCCCTAAAAGTAGCGCCTTTTTTTGGGTGTGGCGAGTTGGAGGACCGAATATTATCTTATTAATTCCCAATAAAACGATATTAAACGATAGTCGCAGTGTTGGCGTTGTGCGGTTTGTCGGCGGTCGGCAGGGCCGGTCCTACCATTAGCATTCAGAGGAGGAGGAGGAGGAAGTTCCTCCTCCAAACCTCTCCGGTCCCAGTGCCCCGCCTTCCAGAAAAGCCCGGAGCAAAGTAAAAAAAATGACCTAGGCGGAGGGCAGGCATGACTGAGGAAACAGGGTACTGGAAGGGGAAGGCTGGATTGGTTGAGCTGGAGTGGGAGGGGGCAGAGTTAATATAAATAGGTGGGGACTCCTCCCCCTGGCAACACAGCGGGGGTGAAAGTTTAGCCATGTCCCACGTCCAGGATTTGCTCACCCAACTGCGGGCTGAGGTGGCGACACGAGGCCCAGGTTGGCTCCAGGAAACCTTGGGGCCAATGCGCTTCTCCCCCGAACCCTCCTCCCGAGCTCAGCGTCACTCTGGGAGTCCCCGCACGAAGGCCCCTTCGGGCCCCCTGCGAAGCGTACAGCCATGCCCGCGAGGGGGGGGCACCGGAAGGAATCCCCAACAAAGATGGAGCTTGCCGGGCGGTCGTTCCGGGAGCTCCGGAGCGGCCACGCAGCCCGCGCGGCGGTTGGAGTCTGACGCAGCGGGCCCCGCCCTCCGTGTGACGTCACCGGGGATGGCGCCTCGGTGGGGGAGATCAGAGAGCACGGTGGTCAGGCCTACCACCGCGGCCGGCGACCAGGCTGCTGTGATGGAGGTGCGGCGGTGTGATGACGGCAGAGAAGGGGACGTCAGGGCTGGACCTTGCCCCGGGAGAAAAGCGACGAAGAAGTCGGTGCACGGGTCTGGTGGGCGAAGCCAGATGATGTCAGGACCCGCGGCAGCCAGGGATCCTTCCCCTGGTGGGCCTTCATCTTCGGAAGAGGAGCGGTGCGAGCAATGGTCGGAGGGTGAATTGGACGATTCGGAGGACGATGGCGTGCAACAGAGCAGGTCGGCGGCGGTGAAGACTGGACGTTCGGCTGGTTGGTCACTTCCTGGGCAGCCCGGTAAGTCAGTTTCACATTTAATTTCTGCAAGGATGTCGGGTGTGATGGTGGATAGGGATGGTTCGGCCGGGGGCAGTGTGGCGGTGATGGGGCAGGGGGTTCCCCATGGGGTGGCTTCTAGGGACGGCCTGGTGCAGGGATCTGTTGTGGGGATAGATGTGGGCTTGATGGGGTTTCTGGCAGGGATTAAGGAGCTGGTAGGTAAGTTTGAGAACCGGGGCGGTGTCCCCGCTAGCCCGGCTGCTGCATGGGTCCCTCCGGCAAAGGGGGACGGGGTCAGGTGGTGGCTGCGGCAGTGCCAGCGGTGGCGGTGGCGGCGGTGCAGGCAGCGACTGCGGATGACACGCCAAAGGCGGTGGTTGGCAAAGGGGATGCGGGCAAGCAGGACCTGGTTAGGTTGGCGGATGCGGCTAAGTGTGAGCTCTACATCTGTTTCGAGGGGCCATTGGGAGCTCATCTGAGGTCTGAAGTCCGGGAAAAGATTGGGAAAGGTGAGTACATTGAGATTTTCTCGCTGCTTCCGTTGGAAAAGTTCAATTTGGACAGAGTAAAACCGGACGATTCCAAGAAGGAGGATGAAGAAAAATGTAGGTATCGAATTATCCCTCGGACGTTCATGAATTGGCTGCAGGCCTTTGCCATTATGGCGAGCGTGATTGGTGAAAAGAAGCCTGAGCATTGTTCGGGTCTCTTTTGCTATCAGGATGCTGTGGGGGAGGCCTATAGAGTGTATGGGGGCACGGCCTGACTGAGGTATGATGAGGTTCAGACAGAGGATGGCGGTGCGGCCGGAGTTGAGGTGGGACCACAAGGACATTAGTCTGTGGATGCGGTTGATGACTTCGGCGAGGGCCCCGAATCAGTTTTTTCAGGGGGGGGGGGGCCGGTGGATCGTCATCCCCTGGACAACCGGCCGGTAAGGCAAAAGGGGTCTGTTGGCAATACAATACGGGATCCTGCAAGTTTGGAGGGTCGTGCCGATTCAAACATGAGTGTTCAGGCTGTGGGGGTTCCCATACCCTGTCCAGATGCTTTAACCACTTCAATACCGGGGGGCACTTATACACCTTCCTGCCCAAGCCAATTTTCAGCTTTCAGCGCTGTCGCAATTTGAATGACAATTGCGCGGTCATGCTACACTGTACCCAAACAATTTTTTTATCATTTTGTTCCCACAAATAGAGCTTTCTTTCGGTGGTATTTGATCGCCTCTGCGATTTTTATTTTTTGCATAACAAATAAAAAAAGTGTGAAAATTTTGAAAAAAACTATGTTTTTCTTTGTTTCTGTTAATATTTTTTTGTAAATAAGTACCTTTTCTACTTCAATGACGGGCACTGATGAGGTGGCACCGATGAGGTGGCACCGATGAGGTGGCACTGATGATGGGCACTGATGGTCACCGATAGGCGGCACTGATGGGCACTGATAGGCGGCACTGATGGGCACTGATATGTGGCACTGGTATGCGGCACTGATGGGCACTCATAGGCGGCACTGATGGGCACTCATAGGTGGCACTGATGGGCACTCATAGGCGGCACTGATGGATACTTATGGGTGGCACTGATAGGTGGCACGGACGGGCACTGATAGGTGGGCACTTATGGGCACAGATGGGCACTGATAGGTGGCACTGATGGACACTGGTAGGTGGCACTGATGACTGGTGGCTGGCATTGCTGGGCATCATGCATTTTTTGTTGTGCCATTATGGTGCCAATCAGTGCCCATTTGTGGGCACTGATTGGCATATATTTTTTATCTATTTGTGCATGTGGATGGCCATGGGGGACTTACCTGGCCATCCACATGCTTGGGGCTTCCCTGTTGGTCCTGGGGGGCTTCCCTGGTGGTCCAGTGTGGGTTTTCGAGGGGGGGCTGCGCTGATAAACAATCAGCGCGAACCCCCCCTGTCAGGAGAGCCGCCGATCGGCTCTCCTCTACTCACGTCTGTCAGACGCAAGTGAGGAAGAGCCGATCAACGGCTCTTCCTGTTTACATCGTGATCAGCTGTGATTGGACACGGCTGATCACGTGGCAAAAAGCCTCCGCCGGAGGCTTTTTACCGAGATCAATGTAGCGGTGTGTCAGACTGACCCACCGCTCCACCGATCGCCGCGATGCGCGCCCCCCCCCCCCCCCGGCGCGCGGCGGCTGTTACATAGTTACATAGTTAGTCAGGTTGAAAAAAGACAAAGTCCATCCAGTTCAACCATAAAAAAATAACTAAAATAAAATTTAAAAAAATATCGTACAATCCCATATACCCAATTCTATACCCACAGTTGATCCAGAGGAAGGCAAAAAACCCCAGCAGAGCCAATCCAATTTGCTACAGCAGGGGAAAAAATTCCTTCCTGATCCCCCGAGAGGCAATCGGATTTACCCCGGATCAACTTTACCTAGAACTGTTAACTGTTATCCTGCAGGACATCATATGACGTCCAGTGTGGATAACACAACCACTTCTCGGACGTCAATCTCCTATTGACTGGGTGGGAAGTGGTTAAACAAGGGAAAGGGCGACCTGGAGAGGCTGCAAACAAGAGGGAGGACACCGGTGATGGTGGCAAGGATGCGTCCGTTTCTCGGAAGGTATCCGGATAGACAAGCCGCACGGTTATTAGAAAAGGGTTTTGCTGAGGGGTTTGAGATTCCATGTGCTTTGGGGGTGGTTCCACTGGTTGCTCGTAACTTGCGCTCAGCCCTGCAACACCCTGAGTTGGTTTCGGAGAAACTGCGTAAGGAAGTTGCGTTGGGTCGCATGTGTGGCCCTTTTGCGTTTGCCCCGTTGGCAGATTTGGAGGTGTCCCCACTGGGGGTGGTGCCTAATAAGGAGCCTAACAAGTTCCGGCTCATTCACCACCTTCCTTACGCAGTGAGTTATACGTCATTTGATGCGGCTGTGGTTTGGGTGCAGAATTATGGCAAAGGGGCGTTGATGGCAAAATCGGATGTGGAGTCGGCGTTCCGCTTGCTGCCGGTGCACCCCGATAGTTTCCGTTTGTTAGGGTGCACATGGAACGGGGATTTCTATGTGGATCAATGCTTGCCGATGGGATGCTCCATCTCATGCGCACTGTTTGAGAAGTTTAGTTCCTTTCTAGAATGGGTGGTCAGGGATGTGTCGGGCGTGAGTTCGATCATACACTATTTGGATGACTTCCTCTGCATGGGCCCAGCTTCTTCTACGATTTGCTCAGTGCTTCGGGGTGCCTTTGTCGCCCGAAAAAACAGAGGGGCCAAGTATGGTCATTACGTTTTTAGGGATCACGCTGGATTCGGAAGCCATGGAATGCCGTTTGCCGGGGGGACAAATTGGAGGCATTGAAGAACGAGATCAAAGGTATGTTGGGTTTGCAGAAGGTTCAGCTTAGGGTGTTGCAGTCTTTGCTGGGAAAACTCAACTTCGCTTGTCGCATTCTGCCGATGGGCAGGGTATTTTGCAGACGGCTGTCGGCAAGTACGGTAGGGGTGCGGTCACCAAGGCATTTTGTGCGATTGCTTAAGGCGCACAGGGAGGATCTGCGGGTGTGGCATACGTTCTTAGAGTCTTTTAATGGCAGGGTGCTGTGGATGTCCGGCCCTGTTAGTAATTTTGATCTGGAACTCTTTACGGACGCGGCCGGCTCCACTGGTTTTGGAGCATTTTTCCAGGGCAGGTGGAGTGCCGGCCCGTGGCCTGTAAGTTGGGTGGAGGCTGGATTCACAACAAACCTGGTGCTGCTGGAATTGTTTCCAGTGGTATTGGCGGTGGAACTGGGGGGCGAGGCTTTCAGGGATCTGAAAGTGCGTTTCCAGGGTGACAACCTGGGGGTGGTGCAGGTGATCAACAGGGTGTCGACCTCTTCACCTCCGGTAGTTAGGATGCTGCGGCATTTGGTGCTGAGATGCCTGCAGTTGAATGTTTTTGTTTATGCGGTGCACCTTCCAGGGGTGGAGAACGTCATTAATGACGCTTTGTCTCGCTTTCAGTGGGACAGGTTCCGAGAGTTGGCGCCGGAAGCGGAGCAACTGGGGGCGCCTTGTCCCGACTGGCTGTGGAGGATTGCGTTGGAGTAGTCTCCGGATGGATCAGAAGGTCGGTGAGTGAGACGACGTGGGTTGCATATAACAAGTATGGCAGGAATGGGTGGCTTTGGGGCGGATGACGGGTGTGGATACGACAGGGCCTGACGTAAGGTTGTTGTTGTATTTTATCTCCAGGCAGATGGAGGATGGGGTGTCCGTCTCAGTGTTGGGTAAGAAGATGGCGGGGTTGGCCTTTTTGTTTAAATGGCAGGGTGGCTCTGACTTTACGAAGGATTTTTGGGTTTGCGCCAGGCGATTAAGGGATATAGGCGGTCCAGGCCGAGTAAGGACTCCAGGCGACCGGTGTCATTTGACGTCCTGCAAGGAATTTTGGCTCGGTTATCGGAGGTCTGCGCCTCGGTATACGAGGTTTCCTTGTTCAGGGCAGCTTTTGCATTGCCATTTTTTGGGGCTTTTAGGATCGGCGAGCTGGTCAGCCCTTCCAAGAAAGTTCAGGGGGGTATTTGGGGTAAGGAGGTGCGCTGCCAGGAGGAAAGTGTTTCCTTGTGGTTGCGTAGGTCCAAGACGGATCAAGGGGGAAGGGTAAGACGGTGCAGGTATTCTCATTGCCGGGCTCCCCGCTTTGTCCAGTGGGGGCCGTGCAAGGTTTTATAGGGGAACGACCGCCGGCAGAGGGGTCGTTTTTGATCCATGCCAGAGAAAGAAAACCAACGATTGCAGGATTGTAAATGTTGACAGTCACCACATCCCTAATTGTATGAAAAACAGGAAAAACCCCCTTGGGAGGTGGGACTTTAAAAGTGACTGACAACACTCAGAGGTATATTGAAAAATATATGAATTTAATCAACGAGTATAAAGACATAATTACAAAGACAGTTTCTTATTAAAATACATGAATTAAATACAGATTCACAAAAAACTGTTTGTATTCAAAAAAGAAAGAAAGAACATAAGTTTTGTAGTCCGACCCGACAGCTGTTTCGGTTACCCTTCTTCGGGGGATTTGTGGACATTAAAATCGGGAGTTATAAATATTTCCAAAAGTAGTTTGACATTCCATGCGAGAATAGGGCACGTGTGTCGCCGTGTATATGGAGCGAGAGAGAAAAAAGAAGCGCACCACAGAAAAAGGCTGGAGCAGGGTCCAAAAATAAACTTTCATACGAAGGTCCCCAAATGGTGACAGACGATGGAGCTAGAAAAGACTCTAAATAAAGAGTCTAGGTTTCAGTAAACCTTCATTTCGAGTAGACAAGAAGAAAAACAGCAACTCCTATCAATTCAAGAAAGAATCTCTCTCATATCTGAGAGATTGCATAAATTATGCATTCCTCTGGCAGTAGAGTGAGTTGTATGAAGTGTGGCTATCTTCTAATTGTTGAGGGAAATACTGTGTAGCTCCTCCAGACTGTAGACTGTAAACTGGTACCGTGTCCTAGCACGGGCACAGGACACGGTACCAGTTTACAGTCTGGAGGAGCTACACAGTATTTCCCTCAACAATTAGAAGATAGCCACACTTCATACAACTCACTCTACTGCCAGAGGAATGCATAATTTATGCAATCTCTCAGATATGAGAGAGATTCTTTCTTGAATTGATAGGAGTTGCTGTTTTTCTTCTTGTCTACTCGAAATGAAGGTTTACTGAAACCTAGACTCTTTATTTAGAGTCTTTTCTAGCTCCATCGTCTGTCACCATTTGGGGACCTTCGTATGAAAGTTTATTTTTGGACCCTGCTCCAGCCTTTTTCTGTGGTGCGCTTCTTTTTTCTCTCTCGCTCCATATACACGGCGACACACGTGCCCTATTCTCGCATGGAATGTCAAACTACTTTTGGAAATATTTATAACTCCCGATTTTAATGTCCACAAATCCCCCGAAGAAGGGTAACCGAAACAGCTGTCGGGTCGGACTACAAAACTTATGTTCTTTCTTTCTTTTTTGAATACAAACAGTTTTTTGTGAATCTGTATTTAATTCATGTATTTTAATAAGAAACTGTCTTTGTAATTATGTCTTTATACTCGTTGATTAAATTCATATATTTTTCAATATACCTCTGAGTGTTGTCAGTCACTTTTAAAGTCCCACCTCCCAAGGGGGTTTTTCCTGTTTTTTTGATCCATGCCGACGGGTCCCCGTTGTCCAGATTTCAATTTGTGTCTGTGTTTAGGAAATGTTTGAGGGTTATGGGGTTGGACGACAGGGAGTTTGCGTCGCACTCCTTCAGGATAGGGGCTGCTACAGAGGCGGCTCGGTGGGGGTTGGATTCGGAGAAGCACATTGGTAGGTGGGAGTCCAGCCGATTTCGCCTTTACATACGCCCACAGCTAGTAGTGGGGGTATAAGTACAGGAGAGGGGGAGGCCTGTTTGGTGCATATTTTGGTGGGTGATCTGCTGGTTTTTGGGTTTGCTGTTGGTTACGGTGGAATGCTTGTTCTTTTCTTTCAGGTGCGGTGCCGGCCTTGGTCTGGATATTGGGCCATTCATACGTGTTCTGGGGGGCAAAAAGGGCAGATGTTAGGCCGGAAGGCCGGCAATTGGGGTTTCCTAGGCAGGAAGCCTGTGTTCGCTGGTTGGGAGTGCCAGGAATGTTATGGAGTAGAATGGTCCCGGAGGTGCATCGCTTTGCACGTCTTGACCGGCCGCCTGATGTTATAGTTTTGCACGTAGGTGGCAATGATCTGGGATCCAGATCTATGTTGGATGTGACGAAGGATATCAAGTTTGATATACTTCGTCTTCGCATGGCATTCCTAGACATGGTGATCGTGTGGTCCGACATGGTGGCTCGGACATCATGAAGGATGGCTAGGTCTTTGGAGGGTATTAATAGGGCCCGGAGAAAGATCAACCGAGATGTGGCTAGGTTTGTGGTGAAGAATGGAGGGTTGGTAATAAGACATATGGAGTTGGAGGTGGATACATGGCGCTACCTTTGGGGCGACGGGGTACACCTGAATGATGTGGGTATGGACATGTGGGCGTTGGGGATACAGGACGGCATCCAAAGGGCTCTTAGGGTGTGGAGGGGCACCCAATCGTAAAGGTGATTTTCAATTGTGTGCTGTGGCGGGTGTCTGGTCTTTGCAGGGGAAGGATGATACCTCGGGAAGAAGAGTTCAGGACCCGTCGTTGGTATGGGTCCTGATTGGGGGTTTCCAGTTAACGGAGGTTTAGCTGGAAGCATTGGTAACGAGGGCACTGCGGTCATGGTTGTCTCTGAGCCAGCATGTCGGCTTGAGGCCTATTAACAGATTTGAGAGGTACCGCAGTGCAAGAGTTTACACAGAAGGGAGGCCCGGAATGAAGAGACAAAAAAGAATATAATGAAGGGCCGTGCATGACGAGGTGGAGAGTACAGACAGGACGGGGTTAACATTTGGTGAAGAAGTGAGTGGGTGGAGGCAGAGGTGAATTTTAATGTGAGGGGAGGGGCACTTTAAATAGCTGGAGGCGGGTGCACTCGGCAATGCGGCATCATTTTGTGTGGGGACAGAAAGGAGAGGAAGTTTTTTCACTTCTCTCCTTAGACAAAATGGCGGACGTGGCTTTGATCCTCGCTCGGTTGCGGGCGGTTGCGGGCGGCTGCGGCGACGAAGGGGCCAGACTGTCTGGGTGACCAGGTTAGTGCCCTCATTCAGGGCCATCATAACAGGACGTCTGTTTGGGGCCCGATTTGGCCTGGGGCCTCAGCAGACGCGCCCCCCCCCCCCCCCCCCGCGATTCGCGGCACACCCCCCCTCCCGCAATTCGCGGCACCCCCCGCGACCCCCCCCCCCGCGATTTGCGGCCCCCCCCCCGCGATTCGCGGCACCCCCCCCCCGCGCGATTCGCGGCTGCCCCCCCCCCCGCGATTCGCGCCCCCCCAAAAATAAATAAAAAATTTGCCACACCAGGAGCCCACAGGCTGACTTGTCGGCCCACCCCGGGAAAAGCGTGCGCCTGCTTCAGCCGTGGGGTGAGCCGGACGGTACACGCGGCAACGGCAGGGGGCGGGGCTAAGGACTGTAATGGCGCCCGTGCTTCGCCCTCGCGGCGGAGGACCTCAGAAAGTGGGACCCCCCTTCTGTGCAGGCGGCAGGGAAGGGGAGGTTCAGCGGGGGAGAAGCGGTGCCACGTCCGCAGGGCCTCTACCAGACGAGGCTGGCGGTATTGGGTGAAGCAGTGGGCTGAGGGACGTGCAGAACAGCAGTGATCAGGTGTCGCGGCCTACCCGGGGCTCGTCAAGAGGGCGCAGGCGCTGCAGGGGGTGGTGGGGGATCCCCAGGAGGGGACTTCAATTCGGTGCCAAGGGGAGTCGCGGCCTCCAGGTAAGTTTCGCCTGGGGGGCTCATCACGCCATGCTTCCAGCCTGGGAGCGGAGGTCGGAAGGGGAGCTGTTCGGATCGGTAGAGGAGGATCGCAAAGGGGTCGCAGCACCAGGGGAGGCGAGATCTGCGGCTGTGGGGGGGGGGACGTGCCCTGTCAGCCCGGTAAGTCTACCACTATCATTTCTCCTGTTGATTTGACGAATGCACTGTGTGAGTTGTTGGGTGTGGGGTTGGGGGCGTTGCCAACGGTGTGGGGGCCACGCCGGGGGTCAGGGATGCTGTGGCGGGGGTGGTGGGCAACCAGCCTGCCTCTCCCGGGGCAGTGGCCCTATTGCAGATTATTGAGGGATTTGGTGCAGCGATGTTTGTGGGCGAAGGGGGTCCCCCGCAGGTGGCGCTGTGGGTAGGCGGGCAGGTAAAGGGGTCGGTTAAGGTGGTGGCACCCGTGTTCATTACGGGGCCCGTGACGGAACATTGTTGGAGGTGATCAGGTGAGTATGGCCGTGGGGATGAACGCAGGGGATCCTGCTGTGGTGGCCATAGCGGTTATAGTACGTATCGCCGATGCCGCTAAGTGTGAGGTTTGCGTTTGCTTTGAAGGGCCCCTTGGGGGGCTCACCTGACCAGGGGGTGAGAGACAAAATTGGAAAGGTGAGTATGTCGAGATTTTCTTATTACTGCCCCTAGAAAAAATGTATTTGGAAAAAGGTAAGCCGGACGATTCCGGAAAGGAAGATGAGGGGATGAGGAGGTGTCGATTGGTCCCAAGGAGGTTTGGCAAGAGGCTGCAGCCATTCGCCAGCTTGGCCAGCGTGTTAGGTGAGTAAACCCGGGAACATTGATCGGCACTGTGCTGTTATATGGATGCGCTGGGAGAGGCCTAGGGGGTTATGTTGGGACTGCTTTACTGCGTTATTACGAACAGTCGGCAGCGGGGGGCAGTTCGTCAGACGCTTTGTTGGGTGCATAAGGATATCAGCCTTTGGCTGCGTTTGATGTCCTCGGCTGGGACACCAAGCCAATTTTCAAGGGGGTCGGTCGGGGGGGACAAATGACTCTGTACCACTGAACGAAAAACATGGTGGGGGTGTACTGTCAGTTTAACAAGGAATCTGGCAAGTTGGGTGGGGTCCTGTCGTTTTAACAGGAATGCTGGATGCGGGGGGACGCACCCCTTGTCTCGGTGCTTCAAAAGACGGAAAGCGTCCCCGGGATTTTGCTTCAAGAAGGATGACACCGGTGCAGGAGGTAAGGATGCGTTTTTTTTTCTAAGTAGATATTTGGTTAGGGCGTCGGCAGAGTTGCTGAGAGCGGGTTTCTAGGAAGGTTTTTTAAAAGTGCGTTCGCTCAAGAGGTCGTGCCGCCCTTGGCGCAAATTTTGGGGTCCTCACTGGTTAGTCCGGGGGTGGTTTCAGAAAACATTGGCTAAAAAGGTGGCTTTAGATCGTATGGGGGGGCAATTTCGGGAGAGCCCAATCGTGTATCTGGTGGTGTCACCGATGGGGGTGGTGGTTAAGAAGGAATCGATCAAGCTTCTGCTTATTCACTATCTCTTGTTCTCAAACAGGGGGTGAGTTAATTCCTTAATAGGTCCTGAAGTGGGCACAGTGGGGGGCACTCATGCAAAGGCGGACGTTGAGTCGGCATTCCGGCGGCTGCCGTTTCATCCGGACAGTTTTGGCGGTTGGGGTGCTGCTGGGGGGGAATTTTATGTGAATCTGTGTCTGCCCATGGTATGCTCCTTCTCAGGCGCCATGTCTGACAATTTAGCTTCCTTTTGTTAAAGGGTGGTCCGTGACGGGTCAGGCGATCCAATTCCTGGGAAATTGTTCCCATGGGTGGGTTTTTTGTTAAAGGATGGTCGGCTGCGGCAGTGGGGGTGCGGGCCAATACGCATTTTATTTGACTCTATGAGGAGCTTAGGGATGTTTTGAAGGTGGGGCACACGTTCTTGGAAACTTACAACGGGCAATGGGGGTGGATGTGGGACCCGGTGACCAATTTTTGATTTAGGATGGGGTACTGATGATGCAAAGTTCACTGGGTTTTTTGGGGCATTTGCCAGGGGTAATGGAGTGCAGAGGCATGGACTAAGTTTTTGGGGGAAGAGGGGCTCAGTCATCACCTGGTATTGCTGGACCTGTTTCCTGCGGTATTGGCTACAGAACTGTGGGAGGCAATGAGTAAGGACATGAAGTTTAGATTGCACGGTGACGATTTGGGGGTGGTGCAAGTCATCGACTGGAGTGCTTACAAGTGAACGTTTTCTTTATGCTAGGCGTATCCCGGGGTTAGACTACACTTTAGCTGTTTCACTGTCCCCGTTTTCCGGATTGGGAAGTAAGGAAGTGGGTCGACATGGGTGGCATATACGAATAATCTGGAGGGAATGGGCTGCATTCAGACGGCTAGCGGATGCTTAGCGGGATGTGTCTGAGACGGAGTTGCTGGTAGTTTACTTAGTAACTCGGTGCATGGAGGCAAGGGGTTCGGTGGCAGGGATCGAGAAGAAGCGGGCAGGCTTGGCGTTTTCTATTCGAACTCCAGGGCATGCAGATTTCACTACGGTTTTCTGGGTAAGGGAGGCGGTAAAGGGGTGTCAAAAGGATCACCCTCATAGGAATGCAGGAAGGCCTGTTTTCTGTTTCTCTTTCTCAAGTGATTTGAGGGGCATTGGCCGGGGTGTGTTCATCGGTTAAGTTGTTCTATACAGCGTTTTTTGTTGCATTTAGGGTGGGGGAGTTTGTGGGCCTGTCAAAAACAGAGGACGGAGGGGTTACTGGTACAGGACGTGGAGTTATCGGGCGGAAGGGTGAGTTTGCGGTTCAGGAGGTTACATATGGATCAAATGGGCCACCCTCCCTGTGTGAGGGGTGATGATGGTACAGCTGTCTTCATTGCCCGGGGATCAGGACTGTTCAGTGAGGGTGGTGTAAGAAGTTCTGGAAGTTAGGACGGCCGGGGGGTGGGCTTTTTTGGTGCATGAGGATGGATCGTTTTCTAGTACGTTTTTAATGCATGGCTGGGTTTCCGGAAAGGCTTGTGGGCGGTTGGGAACAACTGCAAGCATATCGCTTCACACTCCTTCCGCATCGGGGCGGCCAATGGGGCTGCCCGGGGCGGGTTGGATTTGGCGGCGGTAAAATGGATCGTGAGATGGGAGTCCAGGTGGTTTTGTTCTTAGGTACGCCCCCCATTTATTAGCGGATGTGAGTGGAAATATGTGGGAAGTGAAGGGGTGCGCAAGTGAGGTTATTGGCAATGATGGGGTAATTTTCTGGGGTTTTTGAATTGTGTTGTGGTATTTTCAGTTCAGATGGAGGTTCTACACGCCTCATCTGGACGGTAGGGCATTCATATGTCTTTTGGGGGAAAAAGGAGGGCAGATACATGACAGGCGGGCAGGCTGTTGGGGATACCCAGGATGGAGGCTTGCGTTGGGAGGAATAGGCTTCACGGGCATAGAGTGGAGTAGGGTGGTGCCAGGAATGGATCGGTACGCCCGGTTGGATAGACAACAGGTCGTTTGGGTACTACATGTGGGGGGAGGATGACTTGGGGATCAGAGCCATTGGGGCTCTGTTCTCGGCCATAACGTCGGATTTCTTAGAGAGGTCTTCCTGGGGATGATGGTGGTATAGTCCGACGTTATGAAGTACACCTCGTGGCAGATGGCGAGATCAGTGGTGCAGATTAACAAGGCGGGAATCAAGTTTAACGAACTGGTGGTTAGGTTGGTTGCCAATAACGGGGGGCTGGTGGTAGGCACATGGAGTTGGAGGTTAATGTGGGCATGTATTTACGGAGGGATGGTGTGCATCTTTCTGACGTGGGATGGATTTGTGGGCATTGGGGAGTCAGGATGGGATCCAGTGTGCCCTGCGGGTGTGGAGGGGCCCTTAAGGGTAAGGGGTTACCCTTTGCAGGCTGTGGCGGTGTCTTTGGGCTTTGACGGTGGCAGAAAACAGATGGTATTAAAGTGGTGGGGGCTCATCGGTGGTATGTGCCCCTCTGGTGTATTCCAGTGGAATGGTGTCCGCTGGAGTATGGGTATGGTTGCACTGCGGGAAGGGGTTGTCTCCGAGCTGTTATACGGCTGGAGGCCTGGTATGGATCAAAAATTTTGTACCGCAGTGTATTGGTGTAAAAAGGGGTTCAAAAGTTTTGGGGTGCCGTCAGAGACCAACAGACTGGGAGTTATAATGGTAAAATTGTGTTAATAAAGTTATTGAAAATATATATTTTATATTGGAGTTCTTTTCATGATATGGTTTTAATAAAAAGGCTGTTGTGGCCATTTTATACTCCAACTCCGGTGTGGTCTAAATTACTATAGATTGGATAAGTTAAGATAGTGGTTAAGAGGGGTAAACTGGTAGGGGTAAGGTGGGGGGAGGGGGTATCTCGAGTACACTGGTCATGGTAATCGAGGTTCCTGCAAAGATCGACACTGGGAGTTGATGGGTTTTTTATAACAGAGGTTTATGTTATTGTTAATTGAAATATTATTATTTTAATAAATAAGGCTGCTACGGCCTATGTTTTCCCCAACGCCAGTGTGGTCTCGTTTACTTAGGTAAGGGGGTTAAGTTTGGGATTATGAGGGGTTAAGTAAAAGGAGGTACATCTGTTATACTATAGTCAAGCTTCCACCGGTCCTGTAGCTGAGGAACGGATCCTGATGTAAGCGATGGGGTCCCCCCCTCCCCCTTCCACTACCCCCAACTATTCTCTTACGCCTCTCCACTCTGCTCTTCTCACTTTGGGGACCCTACTGAAAGGGATCGGCTCTACGGACCCCAATGTAAGGGGGACTCTGGAAACACCCCTGATTTAAGGGGCAGGGCTCTGGGGGACCCTGATGTAAGGGGGGACTCTGGGAACCCTGATTTAGGGAGAAGGAACTCTGGGAACCCTTATTTAGGGGGGAAGTTTAGTGACCCTAATAAAAGGGGTTAAAGCTGTGTAAGAGAAGACGTTCCGCATACTGCTGCAGGATTGGATGATGATGTTAGCTGGAGACCAATTCATTTTTTGGGGGGGGAGGGGTCTTGGCAAGGATGAAATATAGTCCAGCACCCACACTGACGGTCGGACGTTAGGGGCGGAGTCACAGGTGAAAGTTAGAAATTGGCAGCAAATATTTGGATCCGCCATCACCCGGCAACCGGCGTTATCCGACGAGCGGCGGTGATAAATCTGTGTACAGGTGATAAAAGAAGCGGGGTCACAGGGACAGGAAACGAGGGAAGGATCACCCAGCGGGGTCACAGGGACAGGAAACGAGGGAAGGATCACCCCAGGAGGGTCACAGGGACAGGAAACGAGGGAAGGATCACCCCAGGAGGGTCACAGGGACATGAAACGAGTCAAGGATCACCCCAGGAGGGTCACAGGGACAGGAAACGAGGGAAGGATCACCCCAGGAGGGTCACAGGGACAGGAAACGAGGGAAGGATCACCCCAGGAGGGTCACAGGGACAGGAAACGAGGGAAGGATCACCCCAGCGGGGTCACCGGGACAGGAAACGAGGGAAGGATCACCCCAGTGAGGTCACAGGGACAGGAAACGAGGGAAGGATCACCCCAGGGGGGTCACCGGGACAGGAAACGAGGGAAGGATCACCCCAGCGGGGTCACAGGGACAGGAAACGAGGGAAGGATCACCCCAGGAGGGTCACAGGGACAGGAAACGAGGGAAGGATCACCCCAGGAGGGTCACAGGGACAGGAAACGAGGGAAGGATCACCCCAGGAGGGTCACAGGGACAGGAAACGAGGGAAGGATCACCCCAGGAGGGTCACAGGGACAGGAAACGAGGGAAGGATCACCCCAGCGGGGTCACCGGGACAGGAAACGAGGGAAGGATCACCCCAGTGAGGTCACAGGGACAGGAAACGAGGGAAGGATCACCCCAGTGAGGTCACAGGGACAGGAAACATCACCCCAGTGAGGTCACAGGGACAGGAAACGAGGGAAGGATCACCCCAGTGAGGTCACAGGGACAGGAAACATCACCCCAGTGAGGTCACAGGGACAGGAAACGAGGGAGGGATCACCCCAGTGAGGTCACAGGGACAGGAAACGAGGGAAGGATCACCCCGGCGGGGTCACAGGGACAGGAAACATCACCCCAGTGAGGTCACAGGGACAGGAAACGAGGGAAGGATCAACCCAGTGAGGTCACAGGGACAGGAAACAAGGGAAGGATCATCCCAGAGGGGTCACGAGGACAGGAAATGAAGGAAGGATCACCCCAGCGGGGTCACAGGGACAGGAAACGAGGGAAGGATCACCCCAGCGGGGTCACAGGGACAGGAAACAAGGGAAGGATCACCCCAGAGGGGTCACGAGGACAGGAAACGAGGGAAGGATCACCCCAGCGGGGTCACAGGGACAGGAAACGAGGGAAGGATCAGTCCAGTGGGGTCACGGGGACAGGAAACGAGGGAAGGATCACCCCAGGAGGGTCACAGGGACAGGAAACGAGGGAAGGATCACCCCAGCGGGGTCACCGGGACAGGAAACGAGGGAAGGATCACCCCAGTGAGGTCACAGGGACAGGAAACGAGGGAAGGATCACCCCAGTGAGGTCACAGGGACAGGAAACATCACCCCAGTGAGGTCACAGGGACAGGAAACGAGGGAAGGATCACCCCAGTGAGGTCACAGGGACAGGAAACATCACCCCAGTGAGGTCACAGGGACAGGAAACGAGGGAGGGATCACCCCAGTGAGGTCACAGGGACAGGAAACGAGGGAAGGATCACCCCAGTGAGGTCACAGGGACAGGAAACATCACCCCAGTGAGGTCACAGGGACAGGAAACAAGGGAAGGATCATCCCAGAGGGGTCACGAGGACAGGAAATGAAGGAAGGATCACCCCAGCGGGGTCACGGGGACAGGAAACAAGGGAAGGATCACCCCAGCGGGGTCACAGGGACAGGAAACAAGGGAAGGATCACCCCAGAGGGGTCACGAGGACAGGAAACGAGGGAAGGATCATCCCAGCGGGGTCACAGTAACAGGAAACGAGGGAAGGATCACTCCAGTGGGGTCACAGGGACAGGAAAAGAGGGAAGGATCACCCCAGTGGGGTTAAAGGGACAGGAAAAGAGGGAAGGATCACCCCAGTGGGGTCACAGGGACAGGAAACGAGGGAAGGATCACTCCAGTGGGGTCACGGGGACAGGAAACGAGGGAAGGATCACCCCAGTGGGGTCACAGGGACAGGAAACGAGGGAAGGATCACCCCAGTGGGGTCTCAGGAAGAGGAAATGAGGGCATTCTCCCCCATACGGACGGACATTTCATCTTGTCCGTTTTTCAGACTCGGTGTTTATAAGTTTAAAACATTTTTTTTTGCTAGAAAATTACTTGGAACCCCCAAACATTATATATTATTTTTTTTATAACACTCTAGAGGATAAAATGGCAGTCATTGCAATACTTTTTGTCACACCATATTTGCGCAGTGGTCTTACAAGCGCACTTTTTTGGGAAAAAATTAACTTTTGTGACCTAAAAAATAAGACAACAGTAAAGTTAGCCCAATTTTTTTTTATATTGTGAAAGATAATGTTACGCCGAGTAAATTGATACCCAACATGTCACTCTTCAAAATTGCGCCCGCTCGTGGAATGGCTACAAACTTTTACCCTTAAAAATCTCCATAGGCGACGTTTAAAAAATTCTATAGGTTGCATTTTTTGAGTTATTGAGGAGGTCTAGGGCTAGAATTATTGCTCTCGCTCTGACGAACGCGGCGATACCTCACGTGTGGTTTTTCATATGCGGGCGCTACTCACATATGCGTTTGCTTCTGCGCGCGAGCTCGTCGGGACGCGGCACTTTAAAAAAAAAATTGTTGTTTTCTTATTTATTTTACTTGATTTTATTTATTTTTACACTTGTAGCGGGTACTTACTTTCCCGGGTGCATTTTTTGAATTTAACTGTGACCTCAGTGCTATGTTCCTTGCGGTTCACTAGGTGACGCTGTCACCGTGGCCTGGGGGGATGAATATCACTGTGTGCCGAGGTCCTTTTTGTCCTCTCTCGGCGGTGGTATGGTGGGGCGGGGAACCCGCCGGGCTTGCTGGGAGAGGAGATAAAGGGGCCGGCCATCTTGGTCACGGGGTCTTCGTCCCAAGCACCTCTTGTCGGAGACCGTCCAGAAGGATCCCCTTTACCTTGTGCGGAGACCATAGCCCACTCTCCAGGAGGAGAGTGGAGGAGCGAATTTGTGTCTGGGCCTATTCACACTCACACCTCCTTTTCTGTCCTAACTATCAAGGAAGTCCCTGTATGGTGTGTTCTAATAAAGGAGTGTTGGACTTTAATGGTGTGAGGCTCACTTCCTGGCGGATGAAGTTCACGGTGACTCTTGGAGGGAGGATCCGGGTGCACAGCACAGACCCGAAGGTAAATGAGACATTGCTGATACTACAGGTATTCTACACGTGGTGGAGGCTAGGCGTAGCCCACCCGCTCTCTCTGTCTCTCCACCCTACCAGATACCCCTAGACGAGAGACAGTGCGAGCCGCACGGAGAGAGGAGAGGGGCAGGCGCTACACACTGTTTTAAAAAAATAAATAAAAATTGTGTCACTTTTATTCCTATTACAAGGAATGTAAACATCCCTTGTAATAGAAAAAAGCATGACAGGTCCTCTTATATGAGATCCGGGGGGTGAAAAAGACGTCACGTCTCAAATTTACACTAAAATGCAATAAAAAAAAATAAAAAAAATTGTCATTTGAAAAAATGACAACAAAAAAATGTCCCTTTTTTGGGCGTCGCTTCTGCCCTGCTATGGTATGGAGATGGGTGGGGCACCATCTTCCCCCCTCACTCGTCTCCATACCACAGAGGGAGGAGGACCCGATCGCCTCCGCCGCTACCGACGGCTCCGGTAAGCGTCGGAGGGCGCGGGAGAGCGGCGGGAGGGGGGCGCCATCTTCCCCCCTCACTCGTCTCCATACCACAGAGGGAGGAGGACCCGATCGCCTCCGCCGCTACCGACGGCTCCGGTAAGCGTCGGAGGGCGCGGGAGAGCGGCGGGAGGGAGGGGCCATCTTCCCCTCACTCATCTCCATACCACAGAGTGAGGAGGACCCGATCGCCTCCGCCGCTACCGACGGCTCCGGTAAGCGTCGGAGGGCGCGGGAGAGCGGCGGGAGGGAGGGGCCATCTTCCCCTCACTCATCTCCATACCGCAGAGAGAAAAGGACCCGATCGCCTCCGCCGCTACCAACGGCTCCGGTAAGCGTCGGAGGGCGCGGGAGAGCGGCGGGAGGGAGGGGCCATCTTCCCCTCACTCATCTCCATACCACAGAGGGAGGAGGACCCGATCGCCTCCGCCGCTACCGACGGCTCCGGTAAGCGTCGGAGGGCGCGGGAGAGCGGCGGGAGGGAGGGGCCATCTTCCCCTCACTCATCTCCATACCGCAGAGAGAAAAGGACCCGATCGCCTCCGCCGCTACCGACGGCTCCGGTAAGCGTCGGAGGGCGCGGGAGAGCGGCGGGAGGGAGGGGCCATCTTCCCCTCACTCATCTCCATACCGCAGAGAGAAAAGGACCCGATCGCCTCCGCCGCTACCAACGGCTCCGGTAAGCGTCGGAGGGCGCGGGAGAGCGGCGGGAGGGAGGGGGCCATCTTCCCCTCACTCATCTCCATACCGCAGAGAGAAAAGGACCCGATCGCCTCCGCCGCTACCAACGGCTCCGGTAAGCGTCGGAGGGCGCGGGAGAGCGGCGGGAGGGAGGGGCCATCTTCCCCTCACTCATCTCCATACCGCAGAGAGAAAAGGACCCGATCGCCTCCGCCGCTACCGACGGCTCCGGTAAGCGTCGGAGGGCGCGGGGAGAGCGGCGGGAGGGAGGGGCCATCTTCCCCTCACTCATCTCCATACCGCAGAGAGAAAAGGACCCGATCGCCTCCGCCGCTACCAACGGCTCCGGTAAGCGTCGGAGGGCGCGGGAGAGCGGCGGGAGGGAGGGGCCATCTTCCCCTCACTCATCTCCATACCACAGAGGGAAAAGGACCCGATCGCCTCCGCCGCTACCAACGGCTCCGGTAAGCGTCGGAGGGCGCGGGAGAGCGGCGGGAGGGAGGGGCTATCTTCCCCTCACTCATCTCCATACCGCAGAGAGAAAAGGACCCGATCGCCTCCGCCGCTACCAACGGCTCCGGTAAGCGTCGGAGGGCGCGGGAGAGCGGCGGGAGGGGGGGCCCTCTCCCGCCGCAGATAACGGTGATGTTGCGGTGAATCCGCCGCAGAGACCACCATTATCGTTTACAGGACCGGCTCCTGAAGAGATGGATATCTCAGCTGCTGCCGTTATCCCTCTTCAAAGTGCCGACGTATATAGTCGTGCGCTGGTCCTCAAGTGGTTAAACTGACATTTAGTCCGGGGGGGGGGGGGGGGAGGGACGTTTTTCTTGTATCGGGAGATTGATAAGAAGTCGCAGACAAATCCGAATCTTTTTTTCTTCATTTTTATTTTCTATGAATAAGTTAAATAAAATAATAACAAGAATTGCACAATCTTCAACACACTGATAGGATGGGGGCGGGGTCAGAGGAGATCTCATCCAATCATAGCACAGCGGGGACACCAGACTGACCAATGAGTCACAGCACTCTGCTCTCTCCCCCCTTCAGTGTAACAGCAGACTCACAGTGCACAGTGCAGCACACAGCCACCAGGAAGAATTACAAAGATCCCTTCTGATTGGTTGCTGCACCATGAAGGATCACAGACCTCACAAGAGCCAACCAATCACCCGAAGCCTTCAGGAATGAACCTCTGGGCTCCGCTCACCCGTCATATGGTCATTGGTCAGTCTGGTATCCACCCTTCATATTTCTGATGTGGCTCATATCATGGCAACAATAAGAGAGCTAACCTGTGCAGATTGCTGGCCTCTTCCCGAAAATGCTGGTCACCTGGCTCTCACACCAGTCCAGTGGCTTCAGTTCTCTCCAAGTCACTCACCCAGAACAAGCATGCAGCCAGTGAAGGACTGATTTGTATACTTCTTCCATGTTAGTGACTCGGAAATCATTGAAGCCAGAGGATCAGCATGACAGCCAGGCAACCGGCATTTCCAGGAGAAGGTGAAGGCCCGCACATAGGGCAATATATAGAATATTTATAACAGCTGATTCAGGAGCGACAACGATAACACTCTCCATACAAGGCACAATCTATGACCAATCAGGACAGCTGATGGTGATTGTACAATCTGATTGGAAGGTCAGTGGTCACCTTTGGGCTGTAGCCATTGAATCCGGGCAGGAAGTGAATTGTAACATTTTACACAGGTGACGGAATACATTGTATCGCTGACTGAGGTCTTCATTCCCCGACTCCAACATTCTACCCAGTCTTGGGGGTCCCAGCAGTGCTATCACAGTCTTCGGTTGGATAGTCGGGGGAGGGCTGGGGCGTTTATATTTTGTCCCAGAGATACAACAGGAAGTCGGAGGAAATCCCCTCCTAGACACCAGAACAGGAAGATCTCCCCTCGCCTCTCCTTCCCGGGACAAGATTCGGGATTTCCCTTCAATCTCTGTGACAGAGTGTCTAACCCTCCCTCACTCTATCCAAAACTATTAGAAAATTCCGAGAGATAAACTATAACTTAGTAATACATTTATACAGAACAAATAATACTTCCTTCAGAAACAATGTAACATAATATCACCGGCACTTCCTGTGAGCCCCGATATCTGAAGTTCTGGAGGAACAACAGCTTGGAGTTCTCCGCTCTGTGCTGGGCAGTCCTGGAGGAACTCTGGTCGGTGTTGGGAAGTTCTGGAGGAACTCTGGTCGGTGTTGGGAAGTTCTGGAAGAACTCTGGTCGGTGTTGGGCAGTCCTAGAGGAGCTCTGGTCGGTGTTGGGAAGTTCTGGAGGAACTCTGGTCGGTGTTGGGAAGTCCTAGAGGAACTCTGGTCGGTGTTGGGAAGTTCTAGAGGAACTCTGGTCGGTGTTGGGAAGTCCTGGAGGAACTCTGGTCGGTGTTGGGCAGTCCTGGAGGAACTCTGGTCGGTGTTGGGAAGTCCTAGAGGAACTCTGGTCGGTGTTGGGAAGTCCTAGAGGAACTCTGGTCGGTGTTGGGAAGTCCTGGAGGAACTGTGGTCGGTGTTGGGAAGTTCTGGAGGAACTCTGGTCGGTGTTGGGAAGTTCTGGAGGAACTCTGGTCGGTGTTGGGAAGTTCTGGAGGAACTCTGGTCGGTGTTGGGAAGTTCTGGAGGAACTCTGGTCGGTGTTGGGAAGTTCTGGAGGAACTCTGGTCGGTGTTGGGAAGTTCTGGAGGAACTCTGGTCGGTGTTGGGAAGTTCTGGAGGAACTCTGGTCGGTGTTGGGAAGTTCTGGAGGAACTCTGGTCGGTGTTGGGAAGTTCTGGAGGAACACAGAGGAGTTCTGAAGGTGATAATTTTTTATTTTGTACTAATAATCCATTTTTCAGGGAACGCGTTGGCGAGATGCCCACAATGTGGAACCCCCATTAACACTTGAGCATGTATCTGCTCATTTCCTTATGTATGATTTCACTTAACATACAGAATCCCAATCTTTCCACTTGTCCCGGATCTTCTACGCTCTACCTTTATAAAAGTGAATGAGTTGTTGTTGTTTTGTTGGTGTCTTCAGGCATTTTTGGGCCTTTAGACTTCAATGGGAGCCAATTTATGAGTGCAAGGTGTGTATTTTATGCACAAAGGACTCCTATAAAATTTCCCCTCTCCCCTTGCCCAGCCCAGGAAACAAATGTCTGAAGAGTGATATATATGAAAAAACACTCGTAAAATTTCTGTAATTTGCCTGTGAAACATCTGGAAAAAATGCCTGGAGATCACCAGGAAAACGCTCGGCTCGGGTCTGAATGCTGAATAAAGCTGCCCATAAATGGGGGAAATTTCAAAGTAAAATTCATAAGAAAAGAATGTTCTAAAGTAAGTTCATTCATTTTTCTAATCATTTGTGGAGCAAATCAACGTTCACTTTCAACTTTTTCAAGTGCAGTGATAAGAAAATTCGAAGGCGCAGGATGGGAAAAAAATCCTTGAATGAATTTCTAACAACAAACGTGATTTCCGTTCATTAAAGTCCATTGACTTCAAAATCAAATGTTAAAAGCAAACTAAATCTTTTGAACAATATTCAAATGTTTTAAGAATTTTTCTGAGACTTTTCCTAAGAATTTTTGTTTGAAATTCTATCCATCGATGGCCAGATCAGCACATGGAGCTTTTCCAACTACAAACATAAAATCTGCAATGAGATCATCTGGGAAAGTCGGACACAATTCAGGTAATGAAAGTGAGACAGAGAACAAAAGAACGCAATATGGAAGGAGAGGGGGGAGAGGAGAGAGAGAGAGGGGAGAGCGGGATATGGAGAGAGAGGAGAGTCAGAGAGACGGGAGAGCGGGGTATGGAGAGAGAGGAGAGTCAGAGTGATAGGAGAGTGGGATATGGAGAGAGCCATAGAGGGGGAGAGCGGGATATGGGGAGAGTCAGAGAGGGGGGAGAGCGGGATTTGGAGAGAGAGGGGGAGAGAAGAGAGCGGGATATGGAGAGAGAGGAGAGTCAGAGGGGGGAGAGCGGGATATGGAGAGAGAGAGAGGGGAGAGCGGGATATGGGTAGAGTCATAGAGGGGGGAGAGCGGGATATGGGGAGAGAGGAGAGTCAGAGAGGGGGGAGAGCGGGATATGGGGAGAGAGGAGAGTCAGAGAGGGGGAGAGCGGGATATGGGGAGAGAGGAGAGTCAGAGAGGGGGGAGAGCGGGATATGGGGAGAGAGGAGAGTCAGAGAGGGGGAGAGCGGGATATGGGGAGAGAGGAGAGTCAGAGAGGGGGGAGAGCGGGATATGGGGAGAGTCATAGAGGGGGGAGAGTGGGATATGGGGAGAGTCATAGAGGGGGGAGAGTGGGATATGGAGAGAGGGGGGAGAGCGGGATATGGGGAGAGTCATAGAGGGGGGAGAGTGGGATATGGAGAGAGGGGGGAGAGCGGGATATGGGGAGAGTCATAGAGGGGGGAGAGCGGGATATGGGGAGAGAGGAGAGTCAGAGAGGGGGGGAGAGCGGGATATGGGGAGAGAGGAGAGTCAGAGAGGGGGGAGAGTGGGATATGGAGAGAGAGGAGAGTCAGAGTGATGAGAGAGTGGGATATGGAGAGAGAGGAGAGTCAGAGAAGGGGGAGAGCGGGATATGGGGAGAGAGGAGAGTCAGAGAGGGGGGAGAGCGGGATATGGGGAGAGAGGAGAGTCAGAGAGGGGGGAGAGCGGGATATGGAGAGAGAGGAGAGTCAGAGTGATGGGAGAGTGGGATATGGAGAGAGAGGAGAGTCAGAGAAGGGGGAGAGCGGGATATGGGGAGAGAGGAGAGTCAGAGAGGGGGGAGAGCGGGATATGGGGAGAGTCATAGAGGGGGGGAGAGTGGGATATGGGGAGAGTCATAGAGGGGGGAGAGTGGGATATGGAGAGAGGGGGGAGAGCGGGATATGGGGAGAGTCATAGAGGGGGGAGAGCGGGATATGGGGAGAGAGGAGAGTCAGAGAGGGGGGGAGAGCGGGATATGGGGAGAGAGGAGAGTCAGAGAGGGGGGAGAGTGGGATATGGAGAGAGAGGAGAGTCAGAGTGATGGGAGAGTGGGATATGGAGAGAGAGGAGAGTCAGAGAAGGGGGAGAGCGGGATATGGGGAGAGAGGAGAGTCAGAGAGGGGGGAGAGCGGGATATGGGGAGAGAGGAGAGTCAGAGAGGGGGGAGAGCGGGATATGGAGAGAGAGGAGAGTCAGAGTGATGGGAGAGTGGGATATGGAGAGAGAGGAGAGTCAGAGAAGGGGGAGAGCGGGATATGGGGAGAGAGGAGAGTCAGAGAGGGGGGAGAGCGGGATATGGGGAGAGTCATAGAGGGGGGGAGAGTGGGATATGGGGAGAGTCATAGAGGGGGGAGAGTGGGATATGGAGAGAGAGGGGAGAGCGGGATATGGGGAGAGTCATAGAGGGGGGAGAGTGGGATATGGAGAGAGGGGGCAGTCAGAGAGGGGGGAGAGCGGGATATGGAGAGAGGGGGGAGTCAGAGAGGGGGGAGAGGGGGGGGAGAGCGTCGCTGTGCACTTCAGCCCATTCATTTTGTAGTGGCTGTTAAATCACGGGAACGCAGCGTTGTCGTGTGAATGGGTGAGGACACAGATACAAAACACAACCCCCCCCCCCCCCCTTTAAAAAATAGTTTTGTCTTTAGATAAGAACAAAGAATTTTGTATTCTGGGGGGGGGGGGGGGGGTGAAGTCCAGCAGGTGCGCAGTGTGATGGTAATCAGTGCTTGTCCCAGATCCTTATCCTAATTGCAGGTTTTGTGCGTGCGTCAGCCCGGCCGGCATGTAGGGGAAGGGCGGGAACCTCCTGAAAGCTTAAAATGAGTAATGCAAAGGCTCGTTCACATTACGTGCAGTGACCTGCGATCCTGAAAAACAATTGTTTTCTATGTGCCCCATCCACACTACAGCGGAGCGGAGCGGAGCGTTGTCTTCACCGCACTGCATGGCACAGCAACACACTTCAAATAAAGTTTACAAAAAACTGAATATCACACTGCGGAGCCGACACTGCACTGGCCTGCATGGTACAATTCTGCATTTCACCGCACAGACTGGTGGGAACAAAATAAAGAAGTCTCCCCCCTACAGAACTCCGATGTGTTGTATACGCTCCAGAGGTTGCTTCGGGTTCCTTACACATTGGGATGACTGGCCTCCCATCTGGTGGTGCCTCCGTGGTCCTGAGACCACCAATACTTGGCAGAGCCACTGACCACCAATGTAAGGGACATTCTTCCCACTAGGGTGACCACATTTCCAAACTACCATTCAGGGACACCCTCCCTTCCCAAAAATCAGCTTGTGCTGTAATGAATCACAGCCCAGTGATTGGACACAATAGGCGGCATTTATGATTTCTCCAATCACAAACAGGGGGCGGGATTGTGCTCCCCCAGGCATTCCCGGCCAGGACAAGTACTGTCAGTGAGTAAAGCGGTGATGTGGTGCCCTTTTTTGGGGGCATCAGATTGGCCTGGGGGAGGGGGGGTGGCTGTGTCAGTTTCATTCCGGGACACTGTATTGTCCTGGAATGAAGGTGCCCGGGACAGACCTGCAAAATGCGGGACTGTCCCGGGCAATCCGGGACACGTGGTCACCCTACTTCCCACTGATCACCAATGTAAGGAGCATTCTTCTCACTGATCACCAATGTATGGAACATTCTTCCCACTGATCACCAATGTAAGGAACATTCTTCTCACTGATCACCAATGTAAGGAACATTCTTCTCACTGATCACCAATGTAAGGAACATTCTTCTCACTGATCACCAATGTAAGAAACATTCTTCCCACCGATCACCAATGTAAGGAACATTCTTCTCACTGATCACCAATGTAAGGAACATTCTTCTCACTGATCACCAATGTAAGGAACATTCTTCTCACTGATCACCAATGTAAGGAACATTCTTCCCACCGATCACCAATGTAAGGAACATTCTTCTCACTGATCACCAATGTAAGGAACATTCTTCTCACTGATCACCAATGTAAGGAACATTCTTCTCACTGATCACCAATGTAAGGGACATTCTTCCCACTGATCACCAATGTAAGGAGCATTCTTCCCACTGATCACCAATGTAAGGAACATTCTTCCCACTGATCACCAATGTAAGGAACATTCTTCCCACTGATCACCAATGTAAGGAGCATTCTTCTCACTGATCACCAATGTAAGGAACATTCCTCCCACTGATCACTAATGTAAGGAGCATTCTTCTCACTGATCACCAATGTAAGGAACATTCTTCTCACTGATCACCAATGTAAGGAACATTCTTCTCACTGATCACCAATGTAAGGGACATTCTTCCCACTGATCACCAATGTAAGGGACATTCTTCTCACTGATCACCAATGTAAGGAACATTCTTCCCACTGATCACCAATGTAAGGGACATTCTTCTCACTGATCACCAATGTAAGGGACATTCTTCTCACTGATCACCAATGTAAGGAACATTCTTCTCACTGATCACCAATGTAAGGAACATTCTTCCCACTGATCACCAATGTAAGGGACATTCTTCTCACTGATCACCAATGTAAGGAACATTCTTCCCACTGATCACCAATGTAAGGGACATTCTTCTCACTGATCACCAATGTAAGGAACATTCTTCCCACTGATCACCAATGTAAGGAACATTCTTCCCACTGATCACCAATGTAAGGGACATTCTTCTCACTGATCACCAATGTAAGGAACATTCTTCCCACTGATCACCAATGTAAGGAACATTCTTCCCTCTGATCACCAATGTAAGGAACATTCTTCCCACTGATCACCAATGTAAGGAACATTCTTCTCACTGATCACCAATGTAAGGAACATTCTTCCCACTGATCACCAATGTAAGGAACATTCTTCCCACTGATCACTAATGTAAGGAACATTCTTCTCACTGATCACCAATGTAAGGAACATTCTTCTCACTGATCACCAATGTAAGGAACATTCTTCCCACTGATCACCAATGTAAGGGACATTCTTCTCACTGATCACCAATGTAAGGAACATTCTTCCCACTGATCACCAATGTAAGGAACATTCTTCCCTCTGATCACCAATGTAAGGGACATTCTTCTCACTGATCACCAATGTAAGGGACATTCTTCTCACTGATCACCAATGTAAGGAACATTCTTCTCACTGATCACCAATGTAAGGAACATTCTTCCCACTGATCACCAATGTAAGGGACATTCTTCTCACTGATCACCAATGTAAGGAACATTCTTCCCACTGATCACCAATGTAAGGAACATTCTTCCCTCTGATCACCAATGTAAGGGACATTCTTCCCACTGATCACTAATGTAAGGAACATTCTTCTCACTGATCACCAATGTAAGGAACATTCTTCTCACTGATCACCAATGTAAGGAACATTCTTCCTACTGACCACCAATGTAAGGGACATTCTTCCCACTGATCACCAATGTAAGGAACATTCTTCCCACTGATCACCAATGTAAGGAACATTCTTCCCTCTGATCACCAATGTAAGGGACATTCTTCCCACTGATCACTAATGTAAGGAACATTCTTCTCACTGATCACCAATGTAAGGAACATTCTTCTCACTGATCACCAATGTAAGGAACATTCTTCCTACTGACCACCAATGTAAGGGACATTCTTCCCACTGATCACCAATGTAAGGAACATTCTTCCCACTGATCACCAATGTAAGGAACATTCTTCCCACTGATCACCAATGTAAGGAACATTCTTCCCACTGATCACCAATGTAAGGAGCATTCTTCCCACTGATCACTAATGTAAGGAACATTCTTCTCACTGATCACCAATGTAAGGAACATTCTTCCTACTGACCACCAATGTAAGGAACATTCTTCCCACTGATCACCAATGTAAGGGACATTCTTCCCACTGATCACCAATGTAAGGGACATTCTTCCCACTGATCACCAATGTAAGGGACATTCTTCTCACTGATCACCAATGTAAGGAGCATTCTTCCCACTGATCACCAATGTAAGGAACATTCTTCCTACTGACCACCAATGTAAGGAACATTCTTCTCACTGATCACCAATGTAAGGAACATTCTTCTCACTGATCACCAATGTAAGGAGCATTCTTCCCACTGATCACCAATGTAAGGAGCATTCTTCCCACTGATCACCAATGTAAGGAGCATTCTTCTCACTGATCACCAATGTAAGGAGCATTCTTCTAACTGACCACCAATTAATTAATGTTAGCAGAGGGTTTCCTGAGAGTTATTTCTGGGGGTCCCCTGGAGTGAAAGTTTCAGAAAGTCTTACACAATAAGATAAAGCAGAGAGGACTCCATCGAGTGTTTTGTGTCTTCTTCTCCACAATGATCTCCAGTAAACATTCCACGAGTGTTCCCGTTTCGGAGTCCTTACCGGACAGCTCCGGTTATACAGGACAGGCAGGTGCAACAGGCACAAAGTCCGAGGACGGCGGAAATGGCGGCCGCTATTCGAGACTGTCTCTGGTACTTCAGTGCCTTCTTCACCTGCTCCTTGGATTGGGAGATGTAGTCCATGGTGTTGATGACGTTGTACTCAATGCTGTTGATCACGTCCTGTTGCTCGTACACCAGGAGGTCCAGTTGGATGAAAAGGCAGTGCAGTTCGGTGATCTGGGCCTCCAGGTCCAGGAGCTGTTTGTGTCTCTCCTGCGCCATGGCCAAGTGTTGTTTGGCCTTCAGAATCTCCAGGTCATGTCCAACGATCTGCGGCGCCATCGCGCTCCCAATAAGCTGGTTGATTTCATCCTCCTGGAGGTTGAGGCCGGCCAGTTCGGCTTGCCTCATGATCTGCTCCTTCAGCTTCCCCACGTACCTCGTCTCATTGATGTAATGTTGGGTCATGATGTCCTGGAATTTGTTGGTCAATACATTGTACTGACTCTGGCGGATTCGGTGCTCTGCCGTCCAGCTTTGGCTGTCCGCAGTCAGCCATGTTTTGATCCGGTTCAGCTTTAGTTGGACAGTTTTGGCGTCAGAGGCCAGCTGGCCCTTCATTTTGCCCAGTTGGGTTTTGCCTTCGGAGATTTTGACCTCTGTGGTGCTGCAGAGGACCTCTGCCTGCTTCTTCTCAATGTCCTCCGCTTTGCTCCTCAAACATTTCAGGGCCAGGGACAGTGCAGCTACCTCCTGGAAGAACACGTCCATCTGGTTGGCCTCGCCGTCCTGGAAGGCTGGGTTATCGAACGCCAGCACCTCGTCAAAGTCCAGAGTGTCATCCTGGCTGATTCTGTGCCTCAGCTCTTCCAGGCGGTCCTTCATCCTTCCAGCCGGCCGGCGGTCCTGAACATCTATAGCATGAAAGGGGAATGTCGCTGGAGTCACCGTCTCGAAGGCAGCCACTTCATTGCGTCAAAGCTGAGCTGCTGAAACGTTTTCCTCCCAGGTCTGGCAAATATTGACTGAGTCACTTGGCTGGGAGAAGGTTTACTCTGCCGGTCACATGGAGAGGGATTCAGGCTGAGCCTCAGCGCATGCCAAAAGAGGGCGGAGGCCCCCGTCACCGAGGAAGATGCTGGACAAGATGTGATTAGGGGATTGACCTTTGTGTGGTCAAGAAAAGATCAACCCAACAAACCAGCTGATCCTTCAACACAACAACTTTCCCCATCAATGACAATAACTCTGATGTCATAAACCGCCGAGACAAAAGTGAAACCATGAAAAAGCCCTTCAGGGTCATCTGAAACACGCCCATGATCGGCTATGCACACAGCATCATCACCTGCCCTGCAGGCTCCTGAAGTATCACATATGCTGAATGGGAAATGATTGAGAGCGGGGAGAGAACTACATGGGATCTTACAATACATTTGTTGGAGTTCAGAAATTGTGAGCAGCAGATGGGACGATATTCAGAAACAAATTTGGAACAGATTTAAAATAACAAATGAGTTACAATCTCCTCACACTCCACTTTTATCATTTATTAAAAATCCCCTTTTTTTATCCTACTTGGAAATTCCCCAAATCTTTTAAAGCTTGAACTAACTCTAAATGAATCCATCTTCATGACCTGACGTCCCAGACTACCTTTATACCGTTCCCAGATTTAGGTGAAAAACATGGTCTTCCAAACTCTGAGCTTTTTAGATATCAGCAGATTAAAAACTTTTTTACACCCTGTATCCAAAGCAGAACCAAACTTAATAAATGATCACACTTCGAAACCAAATGTAAAAATCATCCCCATGCAAATGGACTGATCTCTAACCTCTATGCTCAAGTCATCACTAAACCTGTTTCTGACCCTCCTTCTTATGTAGCTAAATGGGAGGCAGATCTCAATCTTAAGCCTCGTACACACGACCGAGTTTCTCGGCAAGAACCAGCAAGAAACTTGCTGGCAGAGCTTTCTTGCCGAGTAAATCGGTCGTGTGTACGCGGCTATCATGTTTCTCGTCAAGAAAACCGACAAGAATCTCGATGAGAAAAATAGAGAACCTGCTCTCCATTTTCTCGTCGAGATTCTTGTCAGCCTGTTTCTCGACGAGAAAAGTGTGTGTGTGAGTGTGTGTACACTTACCTGTCCTCCGGGAAACCCGCGCATGCGTGAAATGACTTGGACGCATGCGCGGTAGCTTCCTAGGCATAGGTAGGGTGTAGCAAGATGGCGGCGATGGCATGGAATGTGACGAGCGCACGCTCCTCGTAGTCGATGACGTCACCGCGTACGCTCCATTCAAAGAACCGCGGGTTCCATGAAAGGAGCGTGTGTACACTCGGCCGGGACACGTTTCTTGTCCAAGAATCTCGTCAGGAAAAACGACAAGTTTTTTTCTGACGAGAGTCTCGGTCGTGTGTACGAGGCTTTACTCTTGAAATATCTGATTGGGCTGCAATCTGGAATAATACAAAATCTTCCTCACAAAACATAACAGCTTTGGAAACTAATTACAAAGTACTCACCCGCTGGTATTTGGTCCCTTCCAGAGTTGCAAAATTTGCTCCCAATTACTCCTCTTTATGTTTTCGTGGCTGTGGGGATCTTGGCTCCTATCTACACACTTGGTGGGATTGTCCGGTAGTTCAAAAGTTCTGGAGTGATATATTTCTCATACTTTCAGTTTGCAATATCCATCCCTCCAGTACCTTCAATAGCACTCTTAAAGTGGTTGTATACCCAAATTTTGTACAAGCACCTACAGGTACGTCTACATTAAGGCTTACCTGTAGGTGCTTGCAATATCTCCGAGACCTACACAGTCTCAGAGATATTTGCAAAAAAAAACTGTACCGCTATCTACAGCGCATGCGCGCGCTCTTGAATGGGAGCCTGCCGGACACTGCCGGAAATTCGCGCATGCGCGGGGATCGTTCCGTTCTCCGCGCATGTGCGGGAGTGACGTCATCGCCGCTCCGGCCAATCACAGCGCCGGAGCGGCGATACCCGGAAGTCACTCCGGGTATCATGGATTTGACGGAGGACGCGTCCGAGGACCGCTGCGGGGGCTTCGATCTAAGGTAAGTGATTGATAATGAGCTAGTATGCTAGTCATACTAGCTCATTATACCTTTGCCTTGCAGGTTAACCAGAAAAAAAAAAAAAGTTTTGCGGTATACAACCGCTTTAAATCTCAAACCAGCAACACTCACCTATAAACAATTTAAACTTTTATTGCAGATCACAACAGCCGTGAAACAGACCACAGCTAAAGCCTGGAGAACTGACAATTTGGTATTAAATGAAACCAAGCATAGAATTAACCAAGCTATGGTCCATGCCAAAATGGAAGCCATAATTCAAGATAAAATAAATTCCTTTAAAGATATTTGGCAACCGTGGATAACTCAGCTTTTGCCACCAAACTTTGATGACACCTTGTTGATGCCTTGATGTTTTACACTCTCTCGCAGTAACTATCTATAAGCCAATGTCTATTGATGCATTTATCCCCGGGGATTCTTCCTGTCACTTCCTCTTCTCCTTCTCTTCTTCCTGTTCTTCTCTTCTTCCTGCTCTTCTCCTTCTCTTCTTCTCTTCTCCTTCTCTTCTTCCTCCTTTTCCTTCTCTTCTTCTCTTCTTCTCTTCTTCCTACTTTTCTCCTTCTCTTCTTCTCTTCTTCCTGCTCTTCTCCTTCTCTTCTTCTCTTCTTCCTCCTTTTCCTTCTCTTCTTCTCTTCTCCTTCTCTTCTTCCTGTTCTTCTCTTCTTCCTGCTCTTCTCCTTCTCTTCTTCTCTTCTCCTTCTCTTCTTCTCTTCTTCCTCCTTTTCCTTCTCTTCTTCTCTTCTTCTCTTCTTTCTGCTTTTCTCCTTCTCTTCTTCATGCTCTTCTCCTTCTCTTCTTCCTGCTCTTCTCCTTCTCTTCTTCTCTTCTTCCTGCTCTTCTCCTTCTCTTCTTCCTGTTCTTCTCTTCTTCCTACTCTTCTCCTTCTCTTCTTCTCTTCTTCCTCCTTTTCCTTCTCTTCTTCTCTTCTTCCTGCTTTTCTCCTTCTCTTCTTCTCTTCTTCCTGCTCTTCTCCTTCTCTTCTTCCTGCTCTTCTCCTTCTCTTCTTCTCTTCTTCCTGCTCTTCTCCTTCTCTTCTTCCTGTTCTTCTCTTCTTCCTGCTCTTCTCCTTCTCTTCTTCTCTTCTTCCTGCTTTTCTCCTTCTCTTCTTCCTGCTCTTCTCCTTCTCTTCTTCTTTTCTTCCTGCTCTTCTCCTCCTCTTCTTCTCTTCTTCCTGCTCTTCTCCTTCTCTCCTTCTCTTCTTCCTGCTCTTCTCCTTCTCTTCTTCTCTTCTTCCTGCTCTTCTCCTTCTCTTCTTCCTGCTCTTCTTCTCTTCTTCTCTTCTTCCTGCGCTTCTCCTTCTCTTCTTCCTGCTCTTCTCCTTCTCTTCTTCCTGCTCTTCTCCTTCTCTCCTCTTCTTCCTGCTCTTCTCCTCTTCTCTTCTTCCTGCTCTTCTCCTTCTCTTCTTCCTGCTGTTCTCCTTCTCTTCTTCTCTCCTTTTCTTCTTCCTGCTCTTCTCCTTATCTTCTTCTCTTCTTCCTGCTCTTCTCCTTCTCTTCTTCCTGCTCTTCTCCTTCTCTCCTTCTCTTCTTCTCTTCTTCCTGCTCTTCTCCTTCTCTTCTTCCTGCTCTTCTCCTTCTCTTCTTCCTGCTCTTCTTCTCTTCTTCTCTTCTTCCTGCGCTTCTCCTTCTCTTCTTCCTGCTCTTCTCCTTCTCTTCTTCCTGCTCTTCTCCTTCTCTCCTTCTCTTCTTCCTGCTCTTCTCCTCTTCTCTTCTTCCTGCTCTTCTCCTTCTCTTCTTCCTGCTGTTCTCCTTCTCTTCTTCTCTCCTTTTCTTCTTCCTGCTCTTCTCCTTATCTTCTTCTCTTCTTCCTGCTCTTCTCCTTCTCTTCTTCCTGCTCTTCTCCTTCTCTCCTTCTCTTCTTCTCTTCTTCCTGCTCTTCTCCTTCTCTTCTTCCTGCTCTTCTCCTTCTCTTCTTCTTCTCTTCTTCTCTTCTTCCTGCTCTTCTCCTTCTCTTCTTCCTGCTCTTTTTCTCTTCTTCCTGCTCTTCTCCTTCTCTTCTTCCTGCTCTTCTCCTTCTCTTCTTCTCTTCTTCCTGCTCTTCTCCTTCTCTTCTTCTCTTCTTCCTGCTCTTCTCCTTCTCTTCTTCTTCTCTTCTTCTCTTCTTCCTGCTCTTCTCCTTCTCTTCTTCTCTTCTTCCTGCTCTTCTTCTCTTCTTCCTGCTCTTCTCCTCTTCTTCCTGCTCTTCTCCTTCTCTTCTTCTCTTCTTCCTGCTCTTCTCCTTCTCTTCTTCTCTCCTTCTCTTCTTCCTGCTCTTCTCCTTCTCTTCTTCCTGCTCTTCTCCTTCTCTTCTTCCTGCTCTTCTCCTTCTCTTCTTCTCTTCTTCATGCTCTTCTCCTTTTCTTCTTCTCTTCTTCCTGCTCTTCTCCTTCTCTTCTTCCTGCTCTTCTCCCTCTCTTCTTCCTGCTCTTCTCCTCTTCTTCCTGCTCTTCTCCTTCTCTTGTTCCTGCTCTTCTCCTCTTCTTCCTGCTCTTCTCCTTCTCTTCTCTTCTTCCTGCTCTTCTCCTTCTCTTCTTCTCTTCTTCATGCTCTTCTCCTTTTCTTCTTCTCTTCTTCCTGCTCTTCTCCTTCTCTTCTTCCTGCTCTTCTCCTTCTCTTCTTCCTGCTCTTCTCCTTCTCTTCTTCTCTTCTTCCTGCTCTTCTCCTTCTCTTCTTCCTGCTCTTCTCCTTCTCTTCTTCTCTTCTTCATGCTTTTCTCCTTTTCTTCTTCTCTTCTTCCTGCTCTTCTCCTTCTCTTCTTCCTGCTCTTCTCCTTCTCTTCTTCCTACTCTTCTCCTTCTCTTCTTCCTGCTCTTCTCCTCTTCTTCCTGCTCTTCTCCTTCTCTTCTTCCTGCTCTTCTCCTCCTCTTCTTCCTGCTCTTCTCCTTCTCTTCTTCCTGCTCTTCTCCTTCTCTTCTTCCTGCTCTTCTCCTTCTCTTCTTCCTGCTCTTCTCCTCTTCTTCCTGCTCTTCTCCTCTTCTTCCTGCTCTTCTCCTTCTCTTCTTCCTGCTCTTCTCCTCTTCTTCCTGCTCTTCTCCTTCTCTTCTTCCTGCTCTTCTCCTCTTCTTCCTGCTCTTCTCCTTCTCTTCTTCCTGCTCTTCTCCTCTTCTTCCTGCTCTTCTCCTCTTCTTCCTGCTCTTCTCCTTCTCTTCTTCCTGCTCTTCTCTTTCTCTTCTTCCTGCTCTTCTCCTCTTCTTCCTGCTCTTCTCCTTCTCTTCTTCCTGCTCTTCTCCTCCTCTTCTTCCTGCTCTTCTCCTTCTCTTCTTCCTGCTCTTCTCCTTCTCTTCTTCCTGCTCTTCTCCTTCTCTTCTTCCTGCTCTTCTCCTTCTCTTCTTCCTGCTCTTCTCCTCTTCTTCCTGCTCTTCTCCTTCTCTTCTTCCTGCTCTTCTCCTCTTCTTCCTGCTCTTCTCCTTCTCTTCTTCCTGCTCTTCTCCTCTTCTTCCTGCTCTTCTCCTTCTCTTCTTCCTGCTCTTCTCCTCTTCTTCCTGCTCTTCTCCTTCTCTTCTTCCTGCTCTTCTCCTTCTTTTCTTCCTGCTCTTCTCCTCTACTTCCTGCTCTTCTCCTTCTCTTCTTCCTGCTCTTCTCCTCTTCTTCCTGCTCTTCTCCTCTTCTTCCTGCTCTTCTCCTTCTCTTCTTCCTGCTCTTCTCCTCCTCTTCTTCTCTTCTTCCTGCTCTTCTCCTTCTCTTCTTCATGCTCTTCTCCTTTTCTTCTTCTCTTCTTCCTGCTCTTCTCCTTCTCTTTTTCCTGCTCTTCTCTTCTTCTCTTCTTCCTGCTCTTCTCCTCTTCTTCCTGCTCTTCTCTTTCTCTTCTTCCTGCTCTTCTCCTCTTCTTCCTGCTCTTCTCCTTCTCTTCTTCCTGCTCTTCTCTTCTTCTTCCTGCTCTTCTCCTCTTCTTCCTGCTCTTCTCCTCTTCTTCCTGCTCTTCTCTTTCTCTTCTTCCTGCTCTTCTCCTCTTCTTCCTGCTCTTTTCCTTCTCTTCTTCCTGCTCTTCTCCTTCTCTTCTTCCTGCTCTTCTCCTTCTCTTATTCCTGCTCTTCTCCTTCTCTTATTACTGCTCTTCTCCTTCTCTTCTCCTCTTCTTCCTGCTCTTCTCCTTCTCTTTTTCTCAACTTGTTTATATGTTTTTTTTTTGTGTTTTTATTTTTATTTTTCATATATATATAGGTTCAACAAGTATACCTACATATGTTCCTCTCAATTTTTTTAGGCACAGATACTTGATTTTTAAGAGTTATATAGTAGCGATCGTTCTGTCTCATACCTTTTGAGGCTTTAAGGCCCCTTTTACACGGAGGGTCTGTTCAGTTCTGCCTGTCAGTTTTTTAGGGGGACCTAAAATGGACGCTCCATGTACCCCTATGGAGCCACGGATGTCAGCGGTGACACGTCCGCTGACATCCGCTCCGCCAAAGTGTGACGGAGGAAAACCCTATTTTTCCTTCCGTCGGCGGAGCGGATCGGATGAACACGGACAGACAGTCCGTCATCATCCGATCCCCCCATAGGGGAGAACGGCGCTCTGACAGGGCGGTCCCTGCACAGTGTCCGGGGACCGCCCAGTCATCCGCCGGCTCAGCGGGGATCAACGGAACAATCCCCGCTGAGCAAGCGGAGCCTCACGGGGCGGATCTTCACGGATCCGCCCCGTGTGAAAGAGCCCTAATACTTTTCTTTATCCTCCTTAGGTGTTTAAAAATTAGAACATGCTCTAATTTTTCTCGTCGTGATTCCCATCATTTTTTTCCGCGGCAGTTTTCCCATAGGGAGCCCACACACAGTCGTTTTTTTTCGACCCAAAAAAAAATGTCATTTACAACGGCCGTGTGTCCTCGTGTCCGTGTGGCCGGTCCTCGTTTTTCACGCCGATTCTCTCGACGGTGTTTTCACCGTCGAAAAAATCGATCGTGTGTACGCGGCATAAGGCTTCAATTGTAATTCTCATTCTGAGTCTACACTTTATTTAGACTAAGTGAAGTAACTCACTCTGATTATTGAGTGAAGCAATTGTCTCCTGATACATGATATATATATATATATATGATTTCATATGCTCATTTTAAACCTATTGTAGTGATTACTGTGATTGTTGCTTTATTTATTTTTATTTTTTATTTTTTTGTTATTATTTCTCTGTAATTTGATAAAATTCAATAAAGAAATTTGAACGGATATTCAGAAACAAAATCTGATACAATTCCATAAGTTATGTAGCGGGGTCTTTAAATTTAGTTGAGGGAACACCTGGGGGTAGTGTGACCCAGGTGTGTAATTGTGAGAGGTTCTGGACCCTTTTTGTAATTCGTGGAGGATTGGGTGGTGTATTATTCTCCTTGGCCTGTGGGTGGCGGGGTACCTACAGGCTCAAGGTAGAATCACTGCCGCAGTGCTACCCTTTTTGTCCCTTTCCGGAGATGGTACGGCTGGGGCGGGGAACCCGCCGTGGTGTTGAAGGGAGGAGATAAAAGGGGGAGACGCCCTCGCCACGAGGTCTTCGAGGATTTTCTCTTCACGCACCCAGGCACCTTAGGCCTGGGTGCGGGCGGTTCGGAGTTCCGGCCCAGGCGCCCTAGGCCTGACCGGAATGAAGTTGGGGTCCATCCCAGGTACCTTCAGCCTGGGGTGTGGTACTATATCGTAGGCCTGGGGGGCCCAGTAACTTCGACTGGGTCCCGCAAGGGCGAAGTGATCCGAGGGTGCCGCCTTGCGAGGGGACCCGCATCTGAGGTGAGGAGGCCGGGGAGGTCACCCGTCCGGAGATTCCGGAGCGGCATCAACCCGGTGACGGATGGGCCTCTGGTAGCTCCCTTAGAGGGACATCTTCCCCTGATAGGGGCCACAGCGCAGCGAAGGTACTCCCATCTATGTTCTATGGAGTTGCTGGTAGAGACTCACAAGTTCTATGTTCTGTGCTAAGCAAAGCTGCTATAACCCCTGGTGAAACCACAGGGGTTTAGATTGAAATCAGGATAGTGCCTCGACCTGCTCATCCCACCGTTTGCATTATGTTATGGGTCGCAACCAGTCGGCTGTGAAAGGACTGTTTGTTGTGGAAGTATAATAATCAAGTGTTGGACCCTGCATCGGTGTGTGGACTCTGGTTAATGGGAGCAAGGGAGGTACCAGCATAGCAGGACTGAGCTTCATAACTAACACACATTGGCCCGAGGAAGATACTGGTGCTGGCCTTCACCTCACCCACAGCTATGGGGAGGACATGGGCCGTAGCACATCTCACCCTGTCATGTGACATACCCCTAGCAAAAGGAGATGGGGTGAGGCCGCTACACGTGGGGGCTCGTGAGTCCGGGATAAAGTGTGTGTTGACTTTGAAATTTGAAATGGCTGTGTCTGGACTTTGCTGCCCGGAGGAGGTCCGAGCAGGTCGGCCATGTGATCGGCCAAAGTGCGTCCCTGTGCTCGAAGTCGTGGAAATGACCCCAAGACGGGAAAGGCCCATGCAGAAAGACCGGGAAGAGGGAAAAGCCCAGCTGTGTGACGTACTACATGTGGGGGTGTTTGCTGCACTGCGCCATGAGGCACCCCATGACTGCACAATTCGTGGGCGGGGACTGTGGGAAGCCCGCAAAAAACGTGCAAGTTGTGGGAGGAGTCTGGCCATATGTGGAGATACACGTGGAGACTCCGGCGCGTGGTCAGCGCGTGATGGAGCAGCAGGTGGTCGGGATGACCTCAAGCTCCCCGTGGATTCTGGTTCCCTACCCCACGAAGATGACTGCTTTTGCTGCTCCCCTTACAGACACGGGGATAAGACTCAGGCCCCGAGGACAGTTGGCTTTGTACTCATGCAGAGACACGGAGGCCCTCGGTGTGATCTGTCCCGGATGCTCGGGACTGGTGGTCCAACTGAAGCCATTGGGGCGTTGTGAAGCGTGTAAAGAATTTCTGTTTGAGGTTGAACCATCCACAGTAAGGCCCCGGGCCCTTTGCCTCAATTGCCTCACAGGTACCGTCACTCCGGAAGGGGAGATCCAGGCCTTTGCGGAGGTCACCGTACGCGCTGACCAGGGCGACGGGACTGCCCAACCAGAGACTGAGAGAGAAAAATCTGAGGATGCTGCTTCGGTCACCACAGATTCCCTGCTGCCACCTCCGAAGAGGAAGATAGGTCTGGTGCAGGCCTCCGGTGGTCGTGGTCGAGCTTTACCCCGTCGCTTGCCGGACCTGGATGGATCCGGTTGGAAGAGTCCTGGACATCCCAGTGCTGAAAAAGGTCCAGGTGAGCCAGGGGCTGGGACTGTGGTGGTGGTTGGAGGTGTCGGGGGTCCACTGGAGGTGGAGCCCGCAAGGGAGGGTAGTTCTCTGTCTACTAAAGACTACCTTCCCGCCGAGATGTATGACACCTCCGACCTGGAATCACTGTCGGACTGTGGGGATGATGGGGAAATAGATGAACTGTTTCACCGGAAGGGCTGGGACAAACGCCCGCTACCTGTGCTATGCAAACCGCAGGATTCCCCTATGTCTATAGAGGACAGCATGCCCCGGGCGCAGGCCCCGGAGCTCAGGAGGGAGTCTAGTCCTCCGACTGACTTTCCACATTCCACAACATCACCTGCTTTGGTTGTGGGGATGCAGCGCGCGTCATTGCGTGCGCCAAAGGCAAAGCCACCCGAGGTAGTGAAGGTACCTCGGCACCCGGAGGCCATCGTGCAGCCGGGAGAAGGTGAGCGGGATGTCATGCCTCCTTTGGCCAGATTGCAACGACTTTTCTCCCAGAGAGTCGCCCGTGAGTACGGATGGGAATATCCCTACTTGCCTCGGGACTTACTTTATGAGGTTAAGGTCCTGCGACAGAGATGGTACGACAAATTTGTCTGGGAGAAGCTCAAAGTGCCTCAGGCCCGGCGATACTTGTCCTGTTCGCCGCCTGTGTCCAAGAAATTCAAGGACTGCAGAGCGGATTGGAAGTTGGGGCGCCATATTCATGCTGATAAAGTGCTTATCTGCAGAAAGGAGGGAGAGGATGTTGAATATTCAGTCGAAGTGTTTGATAAGCATCTGAAGCCGTTGTTCTTACCTGATCCAAGGTTTTACTTGTGAGGAGAGACTCATGAGTATGTTTTTAGCTACAAATTCTCCTGGAAGAGCCTTCGCTAGAACGTCTGAACAATACCCTGTTTTTTTATTTGGTTTTTTTTTTTCTTCCCACTCTCTTTTTCTATGAATCAAGGACAGACTTTGGGGTAGAATTAGTGTAGGGACGCATGAAGAATGAAGGAGCACCAAGTGTCATTACCGCGGCACTGTCACCAGGTGGCAGTGTTGTGCAACGTTTGTTTTTCTACACACTTTTACACCACACTCGTTGGAGCAAATGGGTCCCTCGGCTGAAGGGCCCATTCATTCCAAATTTTCACATAATGTTAGGATGTTGTCTGTTTTTTTTCTTTCCCTTCTGCAGGAGATTCGTCGGTCAAGACTACTGAGTATGGGGTGGTTCTTAGACAGTGACGGGAGGGATTGTATATGTGTACATGATAGATGTTTTATATAAAAGTTTTATCGTTTTATAGTTCCCTTTCCCCTTGAGCAGGTCTTGTCACACACGGGATTCAAAATTTTTAGGGATAGCCTCTGAGGCTCGCTCCATGTCATCACTCCTTGGGAGACGTGGGGTTGCACCAGACGCTGGGGACCAGCGTCAAATCACAGGGGGAGTATGTAGCGGGGTCTTTAAATTTAGTTGGGGTACACCTGGGGGTAGTGTGACCCAGGTGTGTAATTGTGAAAGGTTCTGGACCCCTTTTGTAATTCGTGGAGGATTGGGTGGTGTATTATTCTCCTTGGCCTGTGGGTGGCGGGGTACCTACAGGCTCACGGTAGAATCACTGCCGCAGTGCTACCCTTTTTGTCCCTTTCCGGAGCTGGTACGGCTGGGGCGGGGAACCCGCCGTGGTGTTGAAGGGAGGAGATAAAAGGGGGAGACGCCCTCGCCACGAGGTCTTCAAGGATTTTCTCTTCACGCACCCAGGCACCTTAGGCCTGGGTGCGGGCGGTTCAAGGTTCCGGCCCAGGCGCCCTAGGCCTGACCGGAATGAAGTTGGGGTCCATCCCAGGCACCTTCAGCCTGGGGTGAGGTACTATATCGTAGGCCTGGGGCCCAGTAACTTCGACTGGGTCCCGCGAGGGCGAAGTGATCCGAGGGTGCCGCCTTGCAAAGGGACCCGCATCTGAGGTGAGGAGGCCGGGGAGGTCACCCGTCCGGAGATTCCGGAGCAGCATCAACCCGGTGACGGATGGGCCTCCAGTAGCTCCCTTAGAGGGACATCTTCCCCTGATAGGGGCCACAGCGCAGCAAAGGTACTCCCATCTGTGTTCTATGGAGTTGCTGGTAGAGACTCACAAGTTCTATGTTCTGTGCTAAGCAAAGTTGCTATAACCCCTGGTGAAACCACAGGGGTTTAGATTGAAATCAGGATAGTGCCTCGACCTGCTCATCCCACCGTTTGCATTATGTTATGGGTCGCAACTAATCGGCTGTGAAAGAACAGTTTGTTGTGGAAGTATAATAAACAAGTGTTGGACCCTGCATCGGTGTATGGACTCTGGTTAATGGGAGTGTAGCGATACCTCCAACTAAGAAGGCCGCAGATTTAGTTTGGGCCCTGAAGACAGCTCCGCCAACCCCCGGCAATATGCTCTACCCCCTACTGGCACAGCTAGTACTGACAGTAAATTGTATATCTTATACTTTATGAATAACTGAGCATTGAGACAATACTAAATTGAAATAAATGTAAGATTTTACTTAAGCTCTTGGTAAGGAAAAGGGTAACATCAATAACAGTTTACAGAATAATCATTAGTAATGCAGAACCCAACCACACTAACACACTATAGGATTAACACACAACAAGTGCGCCACGCGGGCGACCGTTAGCTAAGTGTCCTGTGGCGCAGTAACCAAAACACTTTAGAAACCCCACCAGGCCTGGTTCTGATATCTACAACTTAGTCCTTTTTCTTCACCGGCAGATCTTTAACGGTGGTGCACATTAACAGAGTACAACTTTGTAATCCAATGGGGTAGGTAAAGATGGGGTAGAAACTTGGCTATACGAACGGTAGGTTCAGCTCCGACAAGGGCCTTCAATAAGAGCACCAAGAATAACTCGTAGGCCACGGCAGTCTATAGGCCTATAAGCAGTAACAGTATATCGGTTGGGCATATGCCCTCTCACCCGCCCGGACTACGGTCCCAGTCCGGGAACTTCCACCAACTATGTCCCACACACACTCCGTCTCTTCAGCGATCGGGTCCCCGATCCAACAAGGCTGTAGTAGAGCGAAGTCAGATGCCACCCAGGCTCGCAGAGAGGTGGAAGGCTCTTTGGTGCTGCGCAAGGCCTCAGGCTTCAGGCCTTGCACTCCGACACATCCGCACAGGAGGATCAGTCTCTGAAGTCTCGTGTCCCAAAGAGGCCGAGCCCAGCCTCGCCTCCTCCTCTTATAACCCCTCCCATGAGTCTCTGCGGTGGAAACACTGCCGAACGGGGTTCTGGGTAATGTAGTCTCTCTGCGTTAAAGGGGAACACCCCGCTACACACTCCCCCCACTTAAACTCTTTGGTCCCCAAAGATAAACCTTAACAAAGACTATGTACAACTCTAGTTAATTCTGCAAACGATGTTGGCATAGGGAATTCCCACCAAAACTGAGGGGTAGAATTCCCTTGCCCACAGGTCACATTATCATGGGTGGCCTGCCTAGCTGTGCCAGAGAGTGAGCTGGGGTTGCCCTCCACTAAATGGACAGTGGAGGGATCCGGATTTTCAGCATTCCTCCTAGCGGTAACTACAGAGTCCTCTGAGCTATTCCCCATTTGTGGGTAGGTCAGCTTCCTAGGAGGCCGGATGACTCTTCGAGCCCTTTGCTCTCTTGGGATTTCTGGCTCTGGTGCCACAGGCTCCTCTTCCTCTGAGCAACTATCGTGGGCATCTTCCCAGTAATCTGCTGAAGGACTAGATGGGATGAACTCTGTGGCTTCTGGGTTCAGTGTTCCATCTGGAGTGTCTTCAGTGGTTGGAAGATCTATAGTGGAAGTTCCTGGAGTTGGGGAAGGCCACAACCAATCAAGTTCTCCTTCTTCATTTTCACTAAGTTGAGAGTCCTCTCCATCTTCAGCTCGGGAGGTCTGCGACCGAGTGTTCGGCCTAGGAGTATCCAGGATAGAGGCCGGTTCAGGGGAGTCTCTCACGGGAGGTATTCTGACTGCCTCAGCAAGTGGGAGGAGGTGGTTTTGATGCCACGTCTTCAGGGGGCCCACCTTTCTTTCCGGCTTCAACTTGTAGACAGGCAGGCCCGGCAACTTCCTACAGATGACATAAGGTTCAGATCTCTATCTATCTGCAAGTTTGTGCTTCCCAGGGACCCCCAGATTGCGTAACAATACTCGATCCCCGGGCTGTAGGTCTTGTACCCGGACCTTCAAGTCAAAGTTTCTTTTGTTTCGAGCTCCCCTTTGATCTGAGGCCGCTTGAGCTTGTTCATAGGCTACTTTCAGGCTGTGTCTGAGCCTGTCCACATATCCTTTGTGGGATGTGGCTGAGGAATGGTCCAGAGAGGTGCCAAAGGCCAAGTCCACAGGTAGACTCGCTTCTCTCCCAAACATGAGTCGATATGGGGAGTAGCCTGTAGCATCACTGATGGTGCAGTTGTAAGCATGTACTAGAGCTGCTATGTGTTTGCTCCAATGTTGCTTTTTCTCACTTTCCAGAGTCCCCAACATGTTGAGCAAGGTTCGGTTAAACCTTTCCGGCTGAGCATCTCCTTGTGGATGGTAAGGTGTAGTTCGAGTCTTCTTGATTCCCAACGAATCCAGGAGCTTCCGGATCAGTTTACTCTCAAAGTCCCTTCCTTGATCTGAATGAAGTCGCTGTGGCAGCCCATAATGGACAAAGTACTTCTCCATAAGTACCTTGGCCACCGTGGAAGCCTTCTGGTCTTTGGTTGGGAAAGCTTGGGCATACCGGGTGAAATGATCGGTTATCACCAGAACATTTCCTAGTCCACTCAGGTCGGGTTCAAGGCAGAGAAAATCAATGCATACCAGATCCATTGGGCCTTGACTTTGTAGATGGCCCATTGGGGCAGCTTGATGGGGTAAAGTCTTCCTCTGGATGCATCGTGCACATGAGTGGCAGTACTCTTCTACCTCTGCCCTCATGCAGGGCCAATAGAACCAACTTCTGACAAGTTGAAAGGTCCTTTCAGCCCCTAGATGGCCATGATTGTCATGCAAGGCAATCAGAACAGTCTCTCGATGTTTCTCTGGGAGGAACAGTTGCCACTTATCTTCTGAGTCATCAGAGGGGCCCCTTCGGTAGACCACTCCCTGATGTACCTGCAACCTGTCCCATTCTTTCCTCAGCAGGCGAGCTTCCTTTGAGGGATGACGCAGGAGTCTGTTTGGATCCTGATTCTCCAGGGCCTCCAGGACCAATCTCCCCATGGGGTCTTCCAATTGGTCACACCTCAACTCCTTCTTGGACAATCTCGGCAGGTTGTCTTCGTCCAATTGAGTCACTCCACAGTAGTGTTTTGGGACTCCCACCATGGTAACTCCTATTTCTTCTGCTCTGGAGCCTCCTCTGGCCTGGAATTCAGCCCCTTGACAAAGGGCCCGCACCCCGTCCGGTGCCACTTGGGTCCAATCTTCTACATCACTGGTGGGGGCATGAGATCTCCTGGACATAGCATCTGCATCTCTATTCCCAGCCCCTGGCCTATACTTTAGGCTGAAGTTGAATCCAGACAGTGCGGCCAGCCACCTGTGTCCAGTGGCGTCCAGCTTGGCCGTGGTGAAAAGGTAGGTAAGGGGGTTGTTGTCGGTCTTCACAGTGAACTCCGCCCCATACAGGTAGTCTTTGAGCTTGTCTACTACCGCCCCTTCAAGGGCCAGAAACTCCAGCTTGTGAGTGGGGTAGTTCTCCTCAGAGGGGGTCAGGCTCCTGCTCACATAGGCAACAGGCCGTTGTTGCCCCTCGTGTTCCTGATAAAGTACTCCTCCCAGACCGTCATGACTAGCATCTACGTGTAGTTCATAGGGTTTGGTTGGGTCTGCGTAGGCCAAGACTGGAGCAGTGGTCAGGCTCTTCTTCAAGGCCTGGAAGGCCTCTTCACACTTCTGATTCCACTGATCTCTGATGGACTCTCCCGGCCTCCTGGGCCCTGAGTCATCCTCTTCTCCCTCAGTCTTGAGCAGTTCATTCAATGGTCTAGCAATTCGGGCGAATCCCTCCACAAACCTCCTATAGTAGGAGCAGAAACCCAAGAAGGATCTGAGTTCTGTTACTGTGGTGGGCCGTGGCCAGGAGGTAACTGCCTCCAATTTCTCAGGGTCTGTGGCCACCCCTTCTTCGGACACTATGTGCCCCAGATAGTTCACAGAGGACTGGTAGAACCGACACTTTTCAGGCGAAAGTTTGAGTCCCTCCTCACTGAGTCTCCTCAAGACTTTTTCCAGCCTTTCCTCATGTTCCTCCAGGGTTCTTCCAAAGACTATGACATCGTCCAGGTATACAAGGACTTCAATAAGGCTCATGTCTCCTACAGTCTTCTCCATGAGACGCTGGAAAGTAGCTGGGGCTCCAGACAGACCTTGGGGCATCCGGTCGAATTCAAAGAACCCCACTGGGGTTATGAAAGCTGTCTTCTCCTTGTCTTCTGGGTGCATAGGGATCTGATAGTACCCGCTCTTGAGATCCATAACGCTGAACCACTTGGCTCCAGACAAGCTCTGTAGGGCATCCTCTATCCTTGGAGTGGTATACTGGTCGGGTATGGTTCTCCTGTTGAGAGTCCTGTAGTCGATACAGAGCCTCAATGACCCATTCTTCTTCTTGACCACCACTATCGGGGATGCATAGGGGCTTCTAGATTCCCGTATCACACCAGTCCTCTTGAGTTCTGAGATTTGTTCCCTTAGATCCTCCAGATCTGCTAGTGGGACCCGCCTGACTCTCTCTCTAAAGGGCTTATCTTCCTGGAGGCGGATCCGATGGGTGGCACTCCTTGCACACCCCACATCAAACTCATCTTTAGAGAAGCTCTTCTCCCATCTGTTCAACTGGGCCTTGGCTCTCTCTTTCCAAGCCCTGGGCAGATTCGGGTTTTCCATGGATATCTTCTTCCAAGCATCTCCTCCTTCGCCCACCTCTGACAGGTTGATAGGGGCAGCAGGGCTCACCTGGCCCAGCAGCATCCTGGCTGGGATTTCCATGGGGCCATCTGTATTGTTCCTAACACTCATTGGGACTCTACAATGGGCCTTCTTTAGGGCCTTCAGCGGAATCACTTCTGGTATCACTTCTAGACCGTGGGACCCTTCCCTTGGATCAGATTCCAACATGACAAAGGGTCCAGGCTGCTCCCAAGTAAGCTTCACAGTGCCTCTGAGACAGGTTACTTCGCCGGGCTGCAGCACTATCCCTCCTCTTCCAAGTCTCCACACCTTCCCTATCCCCTCTCCTGGGGTCTTCTGCTCACAGACCAGCCTTTGGTAAGCTGTCTTCAGCAGGGGGTGGATCTTGGTGACCGCTGCCCCTTTCTCTTTCACTAGAGGGGTCAGAAGTCTTCGGACCAGGTCCGTGTTTGTCCCTATTATCAGGGAACTCTTGTTGGCTCCTGGTGGCCGAGGGCACACAACTGCCAGGGTGTCAAACACTTCGGCTTTTCCAGCCACAGATGGGTCAAAGGTCATCCTGACAGGCAGATAGCCATCGTAGGGGAAGTTCTGGGTTCCAATCCCACATATCTCTAGTCCCTCTATCTTCCGGATGGGTAGGTGACTCAAGTGCTTATCGTAAAAGTCTCTGTATAGCAGGGTTACTTGCGCCCCAGTATCCAAGATTGCTCTGGTGTAGACTCCCTCCACTTGAATGGACACTATAGGAGATGGGCCTACCAGCTTCTCCGGATATGGCCCGGCAGGGGTCGCTTTCTTCAGACTTTTTCTCTTTGAACCTTCTCTCGTCCAATCCCCCTTTGGACTTCAGTCTTTCTTGAGTCTGGTATGCATTGACTTCCCTCCCTTTACTGGGTGTAGGGACCCGCTGAGGGATACTATTGTTTTTCTTAGGTGTGCACCCCTCTGGGGAGTGCTGTGCCTCTTCTGAGGGGTCTTACACCCTTTCTCTGGGGTGTACCTCTGTTGAGGAATGTTGTGTTTCCCCCGAGGCGTTTTATCTCCTGTTATTTTCTGCTTTGCTTTCAGTTTGGAGCTCACTGAAGGTGATGGGCACCCGGTTGACTCCTTCACCGGGGCCCTCTGAAGTTTCCCGCCGGCTTGCGGTTGTCTATTTTCTTCTTCTTGGGACTGGAGCATGTAGCTGCAATATGTCCAATTCCTCCACAGTTAAAGCAGACTATATCTCCCCATTCTTGTAAAGATGCGGGTGCTGAGGCAACTGGGAATAATTCCTTCCTTGGTACTTCTCTCTTGTGACCCTCTGTGTTTTTTTCCATCAGAGAGGTCAACATCTCTAACACCTTGGACATTTGAGCTTTTAGGGTGTCTATCTCCGAATCTCTTTCAGGGGTCATTACTGGATTGACTAGCACCTGTGCGGGTACAACATTTGTCTTATCCTTCTGCTGGTCCTGTTGCAGCGCCTCCTCATCTCTGATGATTTTTATCAAGTCAGCATAAGTCAGTAACGTTCCTCCTCCCGAGGTTTTCAGGTGCAGCCAGACTGGATCCGAGCGCAGCGCTCCCTTTAAGACCTGCTTCATTCTTGCCACATCTGTATCTTGGGGCTTCATTCCCTTCTTCAACACAATCTTGCACAACAACCTGTTCAGTCTCCTAACATACTCGGAAAGTTTCTCCTCTGGTTTTTGGAAAGTGTGTTCAAATTGGTAGACCATCTCTGTCACCTTGTCTAATTGACCATACTCTTCCTGCAGCATAGCTAGACAGTCCTGCGCCGTGCACCCTGCATTCCCAAACCGAAAACTTTTCACTGCTTCTGCTGCTGCGCCTTTTAAGGCTTTCCATCACCCGTTGCCTCTTCTGTGCTTCAGGCACCTCCCATGCCTCCACCGCCTGTAATGCCTGCTCCACCCAGGTGTCAAAGTCTTCTTCCCCTGCGGGGACAGGGAGCTTCCCTGAGAATGTCTTTAGTCTCCGGTAGCTAGTCTCTACATGCACCGTGTTTGTCTTCTGACATTGGTCAGCAGATCCCCTATCGCACCTATCAGTTCTGGTGATAAAGCAGTGGCAGGTGCAGGCGCCACCGGAGGCATCGCCCTGTCCCCTTTTTCCGGTGGGGTACGGGCCGCAGCCTGCAGTGATCCCGTTGGTGATGGTTCCTTCTCTACAGTTACTGCGTGCGCCAACCTATATGTTCTGTTGTCTGGCGTCCGCACACACTTGCGCCTACAGGCCTCTGGCATCCCGTCCCAGTATTCAACTAATGCATACTGATATGAGGTGTCTGGGTCTGACTTTATCTCCGTCACCCACGGTGTTTGATCTGGGGACACTGACTTCATTAACTCCTCTACCGTCTCACTCGACCATTCCTCCCCAGGGAGGCTGATGACTATCGACTGGTTTGGCTCTGCGTTAGAGGCTTTGCACCATTCTTCTACCGCTCGTGGATCCATGGGGTCCATGCCGGCACCTCTGGCGTTCACTTGCTGCATCAGGATCCCGGACGAGAACCCCCACGTGTAGCGATACCTCCAACTAAGAAGGCCGCTGATTTAGTTTGGGCCCTGAAGACAGCTCCGCCAACCCCCGGCAATATGCTCTACCCCCTACTGGCACAGCTAGTACTGACAGTAAATTGTATGTCTTATACTGTATGAATAACTGAGCATTGAGACAATACTAAATTGAAATAAATGTAAGATTTTACTTAAGCTCTTGGTAAGAAAAAGGGTAACATCAATAACAGTTTACAGAATAATCATTAGTAATATAAAGCCCAGCCACACTAACACACTATAGGGTTAAAACATAACAAGTGCGCCACGCGGGCGACCGTTAGCTAAGTGCCCTGTGGCGCAGTAACCAAAACACATTAGAAACCCCACCAGGCCTGGTTCTGATATCTACAACTCAGTCCCTTTTCTTCACCGGCAGATCTTTAACGGTGGTGCACATTAATAGAGTACAAACTTTATAATCCAATGGGGTAGGTAAAGATGGAGTAGAAACTCGGCTATACGAACAGTAGGTTCAGCTCCGGCAAGGGCCTTCAATAAGAATACCAAGAATAACTCGTAGGCCACGGCAGTCTATAGGTCTATATGCAGTAACAGTATATTGGTTGGGCATATGCCCTCTCACCCGCCCGGACTACGGTCCCAGTCCGGGAACTTCCACCTGTTGTGTCCTCACACACACTCCGTCTCTTCAGCGATCGGGTCCCCGATCCAACAAGGCTGTAGTCGAGTGAAGTCAGATGCCACCCAGGCTCGCAGAGGGGTGGAAGGCTCTTTGGTGCTGCGCAAGGCCTCAGGCTTCAGGCCCTGCACTCCGACACATACGCCCAGGAGGATCAGTCTCTGAAGTCTTGTGTCCCAAAGAGGCCGAGCCCAGCCTCGCCTCCTCCTTTTATAACCCCTCCCATGAGTCTCTGCGGCGGAAACACTGCCGAACGGGGTTCTGGGTAATGTAGTCTCTCTGCGTTAAAGGGGAACACCCCGCTACAGGAGCAAGGGAGGTGTCAGCACAGCAGGACTGAGCTTCATAACTAACACACATTGGCCCGAGGAATGTACTGGTACTGGCCTTCACCTCACCCACAGCTATGGGGAGGACATGGGCCGTAGCGCATCTCACCCTGTCGTGTGACACACCCCTAGACAAAGGAGATGGGGTGAGGCCGCTAACAGTTATATAATATAGAAGTCTAGTGATTGCTTTACACTGGGAGGGAGCTCTGTTGTAGGTGTGCTCTGTATATACAGTGTCTGACAAAAGTAAGTACACCCCTCAGTCCCATTCATGTGACAACACTGAAGAAATGACACTTTGCTACAATGTAAAGTAGTGAGTGTACACAGGGGGGAGGAGTGTACACAGGGGGGAGGAGTGTACACAGGGGGGAGGAGTGTACACAGGGGGGAGGAGTGTACACAGGGGGAGGAGTGTACACAGGGGGGAGGAGTGTACACAGGGGGGAGGAGTGTACACAGGGGGGGAGGAGTGTACACAGGGGGAGGAGTGTACACAGGGGGAGGAGTGTACACAGGGGGGAGGAGTGTACACAGGGGGGAGGAGTGTACACAGGGGGAGGAGTGTACACAGGGGGGAGGAGTGTACACAGGGGGGGAGGAGTGTACACAGGGGGGAGGAGTGTACACAGGGGGAGGAGTGTACACGGGGGGAGGAGTGTACACAGGGGGGAGGAGTGTACACAGGGGGAGGAGTGTACACAGGGGGGAGGAGTGTACACAGGGGGGAGGAGTGTACACAGGGGGGGAGGAGTGTACACAGGGGGAGGAGTGTACACAGGGGGGAGGAGTGTACACAGGGGGGAGGAGTGTACACAGGGGGGGTGGAGTGTACACAGGGGGAGGAGTGTACACAGGGGGGAGGAGTGTACACAGGGGGGAGGAGTGTACACAGGGGGAGGAGTGTACACAGGGGGGAGGAGTGTACACAGGGGGGGAGGAGTGTACACAGGGGGGGAGGAGTGTACACAGGGGGGAGGAGTGTACACAGGGGGAGGAGTGTACACAGGGGGGAGGAGTGTACACGGGGGAGGAGTGTACACGGGGGGAGGAGTGTACACAGGGGGGAGGAGTGTACACAGGGGGGAGGAGTGTACACAGGGGGAGGAGTGTACACAGGGGGGAGGAGTGTACACAGGGGGGGAGGAGTGTACACAGGGGGGGAGGAGTGTACACAGGGGGGAGGAGTGTACACAGGGGGAGGAGTGTACACAGGGGGGAGGAGTGTACACAGGGGGAGGAGTGTACACGGGGGGAGGAGTGTACACGGGGGGAGGAGTGTACACAGGGGGGGAGGTGTGTATAGCTTGTATAACGGTGTAAATTTCCTCTCCCCTCAAAATAACTCAACACACAGCCATTAATGTCTAAACCGCTGGCAACAAAAGTCAGGACACCCCTAAATGAAAATGTCCAAATTGGGCCCAAAGCAGGGATGGACTGGCCATAGGGACTACCGGGAGTTTCCCGGTGGGCCGATGGCTCAGTGGGCCGTTTAAAAAAAAAAAAAAAAAATGGAAAAAAAAAAAAAAATTTTTTTTTTTTTTTTTTTTTTGGGGGCCGTTTTTTTAATGCAGTTTGGCGGCAGCGGGAGCGTGGCAGCAAACAGCGGCGGGGATTCGGGAAAGGTGGCCATCGAGGAGGGCAGTTGGATGTACAATTCCGAGGGAGAAGAGCTCCACCCCCTCCCACCCCGGCGCTCCCAGAACCTCGATTCCTCCACCTCCTCTCTGCTCCAGGAACCATGCGGCCCGGGCCGGAGGGCAGGCTGACTGGGAGCCCGGAGGAAGAGAACATGCGCCGCTGTAAGGAGCAGAGCAGCGTGAGCACCCCCCGGATCAAGAGGGAGACTCGGCGCTGCCGCTGATGGCCATCAGGTACCTGGCATCCTACACAAACATGCCAGAACACTGAGACAGCGGGGAGGTAAGCAGAGGAGGGACTGCAGAAAGGGACAGTGCTATGTGGTCTGTCTCAGTCCCCCCTCTGTCTCTCTGCCCCCTCTGTCTCTCAGTCCCCCCCCTCTGTCTCTCAGTCCCCCCTCTTTCAGCTCCCTTCTCTGTCTCTCAGCCCCCCCCCACTATCTCTCAGACCCCTCCTCTGTCTCTCAGACCCCCCTCTGTCTCTCAGAACCTCCCTCTGTCTCTCAGAATCCTCCTCTGTCTCTCAGCTCTCCTCCTCTATCTCTCAGCACTCCTCCTCTGTCTCTCAGCTCTCCTCCTCTGTCTCTCAGCTCTCCTCCTCTGTCTCTCAGCTCTCCTCCTCTGTCTCTCAGCTCCCCCTCTGTCTCTCAGTCCCCCCTCTTTCAGCTCCCTTCTCTGTCTCTCAGCCCCCCCACTATCTCTCAGACCCCTCCTCTGTCTCTCAGACCCCCCCTCTGTCTCTCAGAACCCCCTCTGTCTCTCAGAACCCCCCTCTATCTCTCAGAACCCTCCTCTGTCTCTCAGCTCTCCTCCTCTATCTCTCAGCTCTCCTCCTCTATCTCTCAGCTCTCCTCCTCTATCTCTCAGCTCTCCTCCTCTATCTCTCAGCTCTCCTCCTCTATCTCTCAGCTCTCCTCCTCTGTCTCTCAGCTCTCCTCCTCTGTCTCTCAGCTCTCCTCCTGTCTCTCAGACCCCCCTTTGTCTCTCAGTTCCAGTGTCTCTCAGTCCCCCCTCTTTTAGCCCCTCCTCTGTCTTTTAGCTCCCCTCTATCTCTTAGACCCCCTCTGTCTCTCAGCTCTCCTCCTCTGTCTCTCAGCTCTCCTCCTCTGTCTCTCAGCTCTCCCCCTCTGTCTCTCAGCTCTCCCCCTCTGTCTCTCAGCTCTCCCCCTCTGTCTCTCAGCTCTCCCCCTCTGTCTCTCAGCTCCCCCTCTGTCTCTCAGACCCCCCTCTGTCTGTCTCTCAGACCCCTCCACTGTCTCTCAGACCCCTCCACTGTCTCTCAGCCCCCCTCTGTCTCTCACCCCCCCTCTGTCTCTCAGCCCCCCCTCTGTCTCTCAGCTCCCCCTGTCTCTCAGTTCCCCCTGTCTCTCAGCTCCCCCCTGTCTCTCAGCTCCCCCTCTGTCTCTTAGACCCCCTCTGTCTCTCAGACCCCCCTCTGTTTCTCAGTTCCCGTGTCTCTCAGTCCCCCCCCTCTTTTATCCCCTGCTCTCTCTCTCAGCTCCCCTCTGTCTCTCAGACCCCTCCTCTGTCTCTCAGACCCCTCCTCTGTCTCTCAGCTCTCCCACTGTCTCTCAGACCCCTCCACTGTCTCTCAGCTCCCCTCCACTGTCTCTCAGCTCCCCTCCACTGTCTCTCAGCTCCGCTCCACTGTCTCTCATCTCCCCCCTCTGTCTCTCAGCTCCCCCTCTGTCTCTCAGCTCCCTCTCTGTCTCTCAGCTCCCCCTCTGTCTCTCAGCTTCCCCCTCTGTCTCTCAGTTTCCCCCTCTGTCTCTCAGCTCCCTCCCATTGTCTCTTAGCTCCCTCCCATTGTCTCTCAGCTCCCCTCCTCTGTCTCTCAGACCCCTCCCCTGTCTCTCAGACCCCCCTCTGTCTCTCAGTCTCCCCCTCTGTCTCTCAGTTCCCATGTCTCTCAGTCCCCCCCTCTTTTATCCCCTCTTCTCTCTCTCAGCTCCCCTCTGTTTCTCAGACCCCTCCTCTGTCTCTCAGACCCCTCCTCTGTCTCTTAGATCCCTCCTCTGTCTCTCAGATCCCTCCTCTGTCTCTCAGCTCTCCTCCGTTGTCTCTCAGCTCCCCCCTGTCTCTCAGCTCCCCCCCTGTCTCTCAGACCCCTCCACTGTCTCTCAGACCCCTCCACTGTCTCTCAGACCCCTCCACTGTCTCTTAGCTCTCCTCCACTGTCTCTCCGCTCCCCTCCACTGTCTCTCAGCTCCCCTCCACTGTCTCTCAGCTCCCCTCCACTGTCTCTCAGCTCCCCTCCACTGTCTCTCAGCTCCCCTCCACTGTCTCTCAGATTCCCCCTCTGTCTCTCAGCTTCCCCCTCTGTCTCTCAGCTTCCCCCTCTGTCTCTCAGCTTCCCCCTCTGTCTCTCAGCTTCCTCCCATTGTCTCTCAGCTTCCCCCTCTGTCTCTCAGACCCCTCCTCTGTCTCTCAGACCCCTCCTCTGTCTCTCAGCCCCCTCCTTTGTCTCTCAGCCATTCATTTCAATGGGCAGGAGCGGTGTGTACACCGCTCCTCCACCACCCCAAAGATGCTGCTTGGAGGACTTTCACACTGGGACTGCAGCGGAGGCATTTTTCAGGGGCTTTACAGGCGCTATTTTTAGCCCAAAAGCGCCTGAAAAACGCCTCAGTGTGTAGTAAGGGGTCCTACACTCACCCCCTCTCTTTTACACTAACTCCCTCTCTCACTCACTCCCTCTCTCGTACACTCACCCCCTCTCTCTTACACTCACCCCCTCTCTTTTACACTCACCCCCTCTCTTACTCACCCCCCTCTCTCACTCACCCCCTCTCTTTTACACTTACCCCCCTCTCTCTTACACTCACCCCCCTCTCTCTTACACTCACCCCCCTCTCTCTTACACTCACCCCCTCTCTCACTCACCCCCTCTCTTTTACACTTACCCCCTCTCTCTTACACTCACCCCCCTCTCTTTTACACTCACCCCCCTCTCTCTTACACTCACCCCCTCTCTTTTACACTCAACCCCCTCTCTTACTCACTCCCTCTCTCTTACACTCACCCCCTCTCTCACTCACTCCCCTCTCTCACTCACCCCCTCTCTTTTACACTTACCCCCTCTCTCTTACACTCACCCCCTCTCTTTTACACTCACCCCCCTCTCTCTTACACTCACCCCCTCTCTTTTACACTCACCCCCCTCTCTCACTCACCCCCTCTCTTTTACACTCACCCCCTCTCTCTTACACTCACCCCCCTCTCTCTTACACTCACTCCCTCTCCCCTACACTCACCCCCTCTCTCTTACACTCACCCCCTCTCTCTTACACTCACTCCCTCTCTCTTACACTCACCCCCCTCTCTCACTCACCCCCTCTCTTTTACACTCACCCCCTCTCTCTTACACTCACCCCCTCTCTCTTACACTCACCCCCCTCTCTCTTACACTCACTCCCTCTCCCTTACACTCACCCTCCTCTCTCACCCACCCCCTCTCATCCCCTTTCCCTCAACCCTCTCTCTCTCTCTCTCTCATTCCCCTCTCGCTCACCCTCTCATGATATACAATAATGGATGTAGGGGCCGTTTAGTGGGCGTGATTTTTTAGGGGGGTGGGGGGCAGCATTTTATTGAATTAAAGTGGGCCGGTCTGGATGAAGTCCAGGGCCAAATTTTGGTCCCAGTCCAGTCCTGGCCCAAAGTGTCAATATTTTGTGTGGCCACCATTATTTTCCAGCACTGCTTTCACCCTCTTGGGCATGGAGGTCACCAGAGCTTCACAGGTTGGCACTGGAGTCCTCTTCCCCTCCCCCATGACGACATCACGGAGCTGGTGGATGTTGGAGACCTTGCTCTCCTCCACCTTCCCTCTGAGGAGCCCCACAGATGATCAATAGGGTTTAGGTCTGGAGACATGCTTGGCCCGTCCATCACCTTTACCCTCAGCTTCTTTAGCAAGGCAGTGGTGGTCTTGGAGGTGTGTTTGGGGTGGTTATCATGTTGGAATACTACCCTGCGGTACAGTCTCTGAAGGGAGGGGATCATGATCTGCTTCCGTATGTCACAGTCAGTGGCGGCTGGTGCTCAAAATTTTTTGGGGGGGCGCAAACAAACTGAAAAAAAAAAAAAAATCAATTGCCGCCACTGTGCCCATTAAACGCAGCCACTGTGCCCAAACGCCACCAGTTTGCCCCCTCAAATACAGCCAGTTTGTTTCCATATACAGCCAGTGTGCCCCCATATATATACAGCCAGTGTGCCCCCATATACAGCCAGTGTGCCCCCATATACAGCCAGTGTGCCCCCATATATATATATGGCCAGTGTGCCCCCATATACAGCCAGTTTGTCCCCATATACAGCCAGTTCCCCCCAAATGCAGCCAGTTCCCCCCCCCCCATATACAGCCAGTTCCCCCCAAATGCAGCCAGTTCCCCCCAAATGCAGCCAGTTTGTCCCCTATATACAGCCAGTTCCCCCAAATGCAGCCAGTTTGTCCCCCATATACAGCCAGTTTCCCCCAAATGCAGCCAGCGTGTCCCCTATATACAGCCAGTTCCCCCAAATGCAGCCAGTTTGTCCCCCATATACAGCCAGTTTCCCCCAAATGCAGCCAGCGTGTCCCCCATATACAGCCAGTTCCCCCCAAATGCAGCCAGTTTGTCCCCCATATACAGCAAGTTCCCCCCAAATGCAGCCAGCGTGTCCCCCATATACAGCCAGTTCCCCCCAAATGCAGCCAGTTTGTCCCCCATATACAGCCAGTTCCCCCCATATTCAGCCAGTTTGTCCCCCATATACAGCCAGTTCCCCCCAAATGCAGCCAGTTTGTGCCCCATATTCAGCCAGTTTGTGCCCCATATTCAGCCAGTTTGTGCCCCATATTCAGCCAGTTTGTCCCCCAAATGCAGCCTGTCCCCCCCCCCCCAGCCCTGCACTTACCTTCCTCGGTCCGCGCCGTCCTCGATGTGTTCTCCCGCCCTCGATGTCGCTTCAGCCAATCAGGTTACCGGTAACCAGATCCGGTGAACCTGATTGGCTGAAACCTCCACACAGTCTTCTTCCAGGAACGCACCCCCGTGCGTACCTGGGAGGAGTTTTTGGAAGCCGAATACAGCGTGAGAGCTGTATTCGGAAAGCCTATCAGAGCCGCTGGCTGTGATAGACACTTCCAAGTTACACCCACCGCCGGCCGCCGCTCTAATTCATATGTCCGGCGCTCACCAGGAGGCCGGCCATATGTATAGTGGGCAGCGCGGCAGCGGTGACAATACACAGATTCATGCAATGCATGAATCTGTGTATTGTCTTTCAGTGGCGGTGCGGGAGCGAGAGGGGGCGGCGCTCCGGCGCCCTCTATGGACGCACCGCCACTGGTCACAGTACATGTTGGCATTCATGGTCCCCTCAATGATCTGTAGCCCCCCAGTGCCGGCAGCACTCATGCAGCCCCAGACCATGACCCTCCCCCCACCATGCCTGACTGTAGGGAAGACACGCTTCCCTTAGTCCTCCTCACCTGGTTGCCGCCACACACGCCTGACACCATCTGACACCAAATACGTTTATCTTGGTCTCATCAGACCACAGGACATGGTTCCAGTAATCCATCTCCTTAGTCTGCTTGTCTTTCTTGTGCATCATCTTTAGAAGAGACTTCCTTCTGGGACGACAGCCATGCAGACCAATTGGATGCAGTGTGCGGTGTATGGTCTGAGCACTGACAGGCTGACCCCTCCCCCACACCTTCACCCTCTGCAGCAATGCTGGCAGCACTCATACGTCTATTTCCCAAAGACAACCTCTGGATATGACGCTGAGCACGTGACCTCAACTTCTATTGGTGGACCATGGCGAGGCCTGTTCTGAGGGGAACCTGTCCTGTTATACCGCTGGATGGTCTTGGCCACCGTGCTGCAGATCAGTTTCAGGGTCTTGGCGATCTTCTTATAGCCCCGCCCATCTTTATGTAGAGAAACAATTCTTTTCTTCAGATCCTCAGAGAGTTCTTTGCCATGAGGTGCCATGTTGTACTTCCAGTGACCAGTATGAGAGAGTGAGAGCGATAACACCAAATTTATCACACCTGCTCCCCATTCACACCTGAGACCTTGTAATACTAACGAGTCACATGACACCGGGGAGGGAAAATGGCTAATTCGGCACAATTTGGAGATTTTCACTTAGCAAGCATGTCTCCAGACCTAAACCCTATTGATCATCTGTGGGGGATCCTCAGAGGGAAGGTGGAGGAGCGCAAGGTCTCCAACATCCACCAGCTCCGTGATGTCATCATGGGGGAGGGGAAGAGGACTCCAGTGGCAACCTGTGAAGCTCTGGTGACCACCATGCCCAAGAGGGTTAAGGCAGTGCTGGAAAATAATGGCGGCCACACAAAATATTGACACTTTGAGCCCAATTTGGACATTTTCACTTAGGGGTGTACTGACTTTTGTTGCCAGTGGATTAGACATTCATGGCTGTGTGTTGAGTTATTTTGAGGGGAGAGGAAATTTACATCGTTATACAAGCTGTACACTCCTCCCCCCTGTGTACACTCCTCCCCTTCTGTGTATACTCCCCCCTGTGTACACTCCTCCCCCCTGTGTGCACTCCTCCCCCCTGTGTACACTCCTCCCCTTCTGTGTATACTCCTCCCCCCTGTGTACACTCCTCCCCCTGTGTACACTCCTCTCCCCTGTGCACACTCCTCCCCCCTGTGTACACTCCTCCCCCCTGTGTACACTCCTCCCCCCTGTGTACACTCCTCCCCCCTGTGTGCACTCCTCCCCCCTGTGTACACTCCTCCCCTCTGTGTATACTCCTCCCCCCTGTGTACACTCCTCCCCCTGTGTACACTCCTCTCCCCTGTGCACACTCCTCCCCCCTGTGCACACTCCTCCCCCCTGTGTACACTCCTCCCCCCTGTGTACACTCCTCCTCCCTGTGTACACTCCTCCCCCCTGTGTACACTCCTCCCCCCTGTGTACACTCCTCCCCCTGTGTACACTCCTCCCCCCTGTGTACACTCCTCCCCCTGTGTACACTCCTCTCCCCTGTGTATACTCCTCTCCCCTGTGTACACTCCTCTCCCCTGTGTACACTCCTCTCCCCTGTGTACACTCCTCCCCCCCTGTGTACACTCCTCCCCCCTGTGTACACTCCTCCCCCCTGTGTACACTCCTCCCCCCTGTGTACACTCCTCCCCCTGTGCACACTCCTCCCCCCCTGTGCACACTCCTCCCCCCTGTGTACACTCCTCCCCCCTGTGTACACTCCTCCCCCCCTGTGTACACTCCTCCCCCTGTGTACACTCCTCCCCCCTGTGTACACTCCTCCCCCCTGTGTACACTCCTCCCCCTGTGTACACTCCCCCCCTGTGTACACTCCTCCCCCCTGTGTACACTCCTCCCCCTGTGTACACTCCTCCCCCTGTGTACACTCCTCCCCCTGTGTACACTCCTCCCCCCGTGTACACTCCACCCCCCCTGTGTACACTCCTCCCCCCTGTGTACACTCCTCCCCCTGTGTACACTCCTCCCCCTGTGTACACTCCTCCCCCCCTGTGTACACTCCTCCCCCCTGTGTACACTCCACCCCCCCTGTGTACACTCCACCCCCCCTGTGTACACTCCTCCCCCTGTGTACACTCCTCCCCCTGTGTACACTCCTCCCCCTGTGTACACTCCTCCCCCCTGTGTACACTCCTCCCCCCTGTGTACACTCCTCCCCCTGTGTACACTCCTCCCCCCTGTGTACACTCCTCCCCCTGTGTACACTCCTCCCCCCTGTGTACACTCCTCCCCCCTGTGTACACTCCTCCCCCCCTGTGTACACTCCTCCCCCTGTGTACACTCCTCCCCCCTGTGTACACTCCTCCCCCCTGTGTACACTCCTCCCCCTGTGTACACTCCTCCCCCTGTGTACACTCCTCCCCCTGTGTACACTCCTCCCCCCCTGTGTACACTCCTCCCCCTGTATACACTCCTCCCCTCTGTGTACACTCCTCCCCCTGTGTACACTCCTCCCCCTGTGTACACTCCTCCCCCCTGTGTACACTCCTCCCCCCTGTGTACACTCCTCCCCCCTGTGTACACTCCTCCCCCCTGTGTACACTCCTCCCCCTGTGTACACTCCTCCCCCTGTGTACACTCCTCCCCCTGTGTACACTCCTCCCCCCCTGTGTACACTCCTCCCCCTGTATACACTCCTCCCCTCTGTGTACACTCCTCCCCTCTGTGTACACTCCTCCCCCTGTGTACACTCCTCCCCCCTGTGTACACTCCTCCCCCCTGTGTACACTCCTCCCCCCTGTGTACACTCCTCCCCCTGTGTACACTCCTCCCTCCTGTGTACACTCCTCCCCCCTGTGTACACTCCTCCCCCCTGTGTACACTCCTCCCCCTGTGTACACTCCTCCCCCTGTGTACACTCCTCCCCCCTGTGTACACTCCTCCCCCTGTGTACACTCCTCCCCCTGTGTACACTCCTCCCCCCCTGTGTACACTCCTCCCCCTGTATACACTCCTCCCCTCTGTGTACACTCCTCCCCCTGTGTACACTCCTCCCCCTGTGTACACTCCTCCCCCTGTGTACACTCCTCCCCCTGTGTACACTCCTCCCTCCTGTGTACACTCCTCCCCCCTGTGTACACTCCTCCCCCCTGTGTACACTCCTCCCCCTGTGTACACTCCTCCCCCCTGTGTACACTCCTCCCCCCTGTGTACACTCCTCCCCCCCTGTGTACACTCACTACTTTACATTGTAGCAAAGTGTCATTTGTTCAGTGTTGTCACATGAATGTGACTGAGGGGTGTACTTACTTTTGTAAGATACTGTAACTCCCCCCTGACTCTGCTGTACGTGTGCTCTGTATGTAGTCAGCGTGTTCCATGTTTTGGCACCGCCCCCTTGCCGAGCCCATGGATGCCCCGCCCACACACACACCCAGAGAAGCATGAGAGGGAAGTTGCACAGCATGGAATAAGACGGGAGACTAATACTGCTGGGAACCCAATGAAAGTCCTCCTGAATCTGGATGACATAGGAGCTGTATAGGGTGAATCAGGTTGGGCGGGAGTTGCGGGGGTTGTCTGGATGTCGCTCTCTAATTGGTGTGACTCCGGATTGGATTCTGTGATAATTGTAGACCTGTGAATAGAAATCCCTGGCGGAGGTGACACGAGTCAGGAAGAGAATTCCTCTGGGCGCCCCGGGGCCACTTCCACCAACAAGAACCGGATCTGCAGGATGAACCCGGAGGGTCAGGGAGACGGCCGGGAGCTGCATGGAGGGTGCATTGTACACAGTGAGAATTCTTTCTTATTCTCATGCCGCGTACACACGACCGCTTTTCTCGTCAAGAAAAACGGCATAAAAAACGACGAGAAAAATTAGAACATGTTCTAAATTTTCTCGTCTTTTTTTCCGCGGCAGTTTTCCCATAGGGAGACACTGCCGCGGAGCCCACAGACGGTCGTTTTTCTCATCAAGAGAAAAAATGACGGGAAAAACGACCGTGTGTAGGGAACCAAACGGTTCCCTCGTTTTTCCTGTCATTATTCACGGCGGGTTTTTTAACCGCCGTGAATAATGTTCGTGTTTACGCGGCATAATGCCCCATACACACAATCGTTTTTCTTGCCATTTTTTTTCTTGCCGTTTTTCACGTCGTTTTTTTTTCATGTTTCCTCTCAAGCCTGTCTTGCGTACACACGATCATTTTAAAAAACGATCAAGCAAAGCGCAGTGGCGTACAACAGGTACGACGGCACTATAAAGGGGAAGTTCCGTTTGGATGGCGCCACCCTTCATGTTAGTAAAGTTTGGTGAGAGACGATTCGCTCTTTTCAGCCTCGTGCTTTTCAGTCCGTTACAGCGTGACGAATGTGCGATCTCCATTACGAACGCTAGTTTTACCAGAACGAGCGCTCCCGTCTCATACTTGATTCTGAGCATGTGCGTTTTTTTTCACGTCGTTAAAGCATACACACTATCGTTTTTCACGTCATTAAAAAAAACGACGTGAAAAAAGAGAGCATGTTCGAAATTTTTAATGCCCATTTTTCACGTCGTTAAAAATGCTCTGGAGCCCACACACGATCATTTTTAATGGCCATTTTTTTTAATGGCATTTTTAACGGCATGAAAAACGATCGTGTGTATGGGGCATAACAATGGATGGCGGCGGGAAGGACTGGCTGCGGTGTCCTTGCCGGGGACATCCTGAGACCCCGGAGGACACTGAGAGGGGAAACCTTCTCTACAGTCACAGCACTAAAACCTGACAGAGGGTACAACTCTCCCCCGCGCCATTCAAAATGAGGAAAAAAGGATTTGGCTGGAGCTCCAATGTAATCCCCTCCCCCCCCCCCCCCCGCTGTCTGCAGCCAACAGGCTCCTCCCACTCATGTGACATCATGATGGCCGTAGTCTTCTCCGTCCTCATATACATATATCACTTCAGCTGCCAGCTGCACATCCGGAGTGCTCCTTTCAGTTCTAATGTCAGACATCATGCAGAGCGGCCAGAGACGGGGGCAAATAACAGGAGATGATGTCCCAATATTCTGCTAGTTCCGGGGTGGGTGTGCATAGATCCCAACTGTCCCTGATTGGAACAAAGTCCCTATGTCACCGTACTGGTGACCCCACAATAGGGAGAACACGTTCCCACAGAAGGGAGTTTAATAAGACACGGGGCCACTCATTATAATGAGAAGAAAAGAGGTTTAACCTTAAACTATGTAGAGGGTTCTTTACTGTAAGAGCGGCAAGGATGTGGAATTCCCTTCCACAGGCGGTGGTCTCAGCGGGGGAGGAGCATCGATGGTTTCAAGAAACTATTAGATAATCACCTGAAGGAGCACAACATACAGGGAGATACAATGTAACACTGACATCTCATTACACAGAGGGGGGACTTGTGTCTTTTTTCATCCTCACCTCCTATATAACTCTGGGAGATAGAGAAATACAATGTAACAAAGTCCCTCTGTCTCTCTGTCCTCCTGATTGGTCCCTCTGTCCCTCTGTCCTCCTGATTGGTCCCTCTGTCCTCCTGATTGGTCCCTCTGTCCTCCTGATTGGTCCCTCTGTCCTCCTGATTGGTCCCTCTGTCTCTCTGTCCCCCTGATTGGTCCCTCTGTCCCTCTGTCCTCCTGATTGGTCCCTCTGTCCTCCTGATTGGTCCCTCTGTCCTCCTGATTGGTCCCTCTGTCCTCCTGATTGGTCCCTCTGTCTCTCTGTCCTCCTGATTGGTCTCTCTGTCTCTCTGTCCTCCTGATTGGTCCCTCTGTCTCTCTGTCCTCCTGATTGGTCCCTCTGTCTCTCTGTCCTCCTGATTGGTCTCTCTGTCCTCCTGATTGGTCCCTCTGTCTCTCTGTCCCCCTGATTGGTCCCTCTGTCCCTCTGTCCTCCTGATTGGTCTCTCTGTCCTCCTGATTGGTCCCTCTGTCTCTCTGTCCTCCTGATTGGTCCCTCTGTCTCTCTGTCCCCCTGATTGGTCCCTCTGTCCCTCTGTCCTCCTGATTGGTCCCTCTGTCCTCCTGATTCGTTCCTCTGTCCCTCTGTCCTCCTGATTGGTCCCTCTGTCCTCCTGATTGGTCCCTCTGTCTCTCTGTCCCCCTGATTGGTCCCTCTGTCTCTCTGTCCTCCTGATTAGTCCCTCATGTTGGTCTGATCTATAGAGTTGTATATAAAATGTATTATTTATCTCCCAGTGATAAACTTTTCATCCCATTCCTACATTTCAGGAGGCAGTAAAAAAGGAATTGTAGTGTTTGTGGGTTTGAGGGCAGAGGCCCCCGAGAACCCGACAACCCCGACAACCCGACAACCCCAACAACCCCCATCATATCCTGCAGCAGAACCGGGAAAGGTATCTTGCAGCCAAATCCAAGACTCTACAAGCCAAGGGAATGTCAACCAAAAAACAATGATACATATGAAGGGAATCTCTCCGATCTTCATAAGAAGTCTGAAAACCAGACAAGGCCAAGTTAAGGAACAATTGATAAATAGCAGGGGGGAGGGGGGGCGTGAGTGGACAGGAGGTCACATGCCTCGGGACTTTAAAGGTGTCAAAGAAATATAAATTGAATGACCAGTTGAACGATCAACACAAATATGTGTAGAAAAATAGAAATACATTTTATTACCAAAATAAAAGACATGAGATGTTTAATATCCAACAGATAAATTGTTATACATGTACAAAACTGTTTTTTCTCAACATGTTTCGCTCCTAAGACGAGCTTCTTCAGGAGATGAATTGACGGTATGTTACTGTACTAAGGGTAACAAAGAGAAGAACACATAAACACTCATGTGGGTATATTAAAAGAAAAATAACATTTATATTTGATACTTTATAGGCAACCATACAAGGATTTGGATGCAAGATAACATATAGACAAAGTCCAAAGGCCTTGAGTCGCATAGCATATTTATGCGACTATATTTTATATGCCCTTGTAAAATGAACCTATGGACTTTGTCTATATGTTATCTTGCATCCAAATCCTTGTATGGTTGCCTATAAAGTATCAAATATAAATGTTATTTTTCTTTTAATATACCTATGTAGCGCCCTCCTCCCTCTCACTCTCGTATCAGCTCGTCTGTCTCTTGTCTAGGGGTACCTTAGAGGAGAGAGAGCGGGGTCACCACGCCAAGCCCTCACCGCAAGTAGTTGTATGGTGTGAGCAAAGTTCTTTTACCTCCAGGCCGGTGTCCTGCATCAGAGCCTCCACCTCCTTTGGAACAATGTCTGCCAGAAAATGAGCCCCACACCCGTAAAGTCCAACACTCCTTTATTCTTCCGATAACAGAGTACACACAACAGTTGAACTCCTCCTCTCGAGTAGAACAGACAAGGGGGGGGGGTGTGGGAACAAGTAGGCCCCAGACACAACGAACTCTCCACTTTCCTTCCTGAAAGTGGGTTGTGGTCTCCAAGCGAGGGGGGATTTCCTTCCAGGCGGTCTCCGATGGGAGGCTCACCGGCAATATGCTGCACCCGGTCTTCAAGCAAGTATCTCCCCCCCCGGTCAAATACGCCTTCCGGATTCGGGTACCCACTCCCTGGGTTCCCTAAGATCTCCTTCCCTTGCGGAACTCAGTGTTGGGCACTGAGCTCCAGACCTCCATCCGAGCACCTCACCCCAGGCTAAAGGTGCCTGGGATGGAACACGACCTCCCAACGTCCTCTAGGCCTAGGCCGCTTAGGACCTCCAACACGACCACCGCCCTCAGGCTGAAGGTGCCTGGGACTCCAAACCCCGTGACAAAGATGGCCGGCCCCTTTATACCCTCCCCCAGCAAGCACGGCGGGTTCCCCGCCCCACCATACCGCTGCCGAGAGAGGACAAAAAGGGGCACGGCACACAGCAATGGTTCAACCCTAGCCCAAGATGACAGTGCCACCTGCTGGGCTGCAGGGAACTGCTCATTACTGGTGTCTCTGCCAGTTTTAAATTACACCTTGGAAAGTGCATGCCCGCTACACCTACATGAGTGTTTATGTGTTCTTCTCTTTGTTACCCTTAAGTACAGTAACATACCGTCAATTCATCTCCTGAAGAAGCTCGTCTTAGGAGTGAAACATGTTGAGAAAAACGTTTTTGTACATGTATAACAATTTATCTGTTGGATATTAAACATCTCATGTCTTTTATTTTTGTAATAAAATGTATTTCTATTTTTCTTTACATATTTGTGTTGATCATTCAACTGGTCATTCAATTTATATTTTTTTGACACCTTTAAAGTCCCGATTCATGTGACCTCTTTTCTCAGCAACAATTGGGATGTGGTGTCTATATCTATACATGCTCATTCCTACTGTTCCAAACCCTGTACAAAGGCTTTCACTAAAGAATGAGAAGTGATGGGTCTCCGAAGCACAATGGACAAGGTCAAGTTCTGACCTTGATGGTACTTCAAGCCAGAGACAACTCCACACCAGACCTTCCTAGACATCAGCTTTCTTGCCTTGGGGGGGGGGAGGGGGGGTAGGGATTACAGAGTCAGACATACCCCCAGGACTTGGGCTTCAACAGTCATGCCGTCAAAGTCAATGACCATACAGCATAATGGAAGATTAGATCCTGTGACAGCAAAGCGGAGGACGGGGGTTCTGCCCAAGACAAGATCAGGTTGGTTTCTTCCTGAGCAGCGTGACCGTTCATTCCTTCTTCATAGGTAGTGTACGGCACGGCTGTGGTATTGTCTGACTCTGTGCTGATGGGGAGGCGCTAAAAAGGGTAGATAGACCAGTGCAGGAGAGCCAACCAAATCGTCTGAAGTTCCAGAATGCATCTCTGACAACTCCATTCTCTGAACCGAGAGGTTCTTCTCCACAACTACTTCTTTAGGCCAACAGGCGGGTGTCTGTCTCCAAGACATTCCACTTTATTGGAAGGCAGAATTTCCTGGGATCCAGAATCTGTGTGGATATCCACCAATCCAGAACTGACCTGGACTTAGTGGTCAGAAGCATTGGCAGATCCAAGGACTCCTGACGTTTGTCCCATAATGGCAGAATATTGAGCTGAAGAGCTTTGGAGTGGAAGTGGGCATAAAGAAGTGCATTGAAAATGGCTACCACCACCTTCCCCATCATCTTCATGCAGGTCCAAATCGAAGGACTTTCCAACAACCTCAGGGAATCCACCTGGGATCGGAGAGACAGGCGTTTCTCCTCTGGGAGCAGCACCTTCGCCTGTGCTGTGTCACGCACTTCGTACCCCAGACATTGTGTTGGATCCAAAGCCAACTTCTGAATGTTCAGCACCCAACAAAGCTTTCCAGGACTTGTAGCGTCTGCTAGACATTCAATGTCAGCTTCTGAATTGATCGCTCCCTGGGAAGCGTGTCGTCCAGGTGCCCCACAATTGGGATACCTTTGGTCCTTAAAGAGGAGGTTCCACCCAAATTTTTTTTTAAAAAAAGCCAGCAGCTACAAATACTGCAGCTGCTGACTTTAAAAAAAATGGACACTTACCTGTCCAGCGTGCCCGCAATGTCGGCAGATGAGGCTGAGCAATCGCTCGGTCCTCGCCATGCTCGGTGAGGGAATCAGGAAGTGAAGCGTTGCGGCTTCACTGCCCGGTTCCCTACTGCACATGCGCGAGTAGCGCGGCACGCCATCACTGGTCCCCGCTCTCTCCTGGGAACAGTGTGTTTCTCAGGAGACAGGGGGAGTACGGGAAGTGGCGCAGACTCCCATGGGAGTCTATGCCTGGAAGTGGGTGCAAATACCTGTCTTAGACAAGTATCTGCACCCCCCCCCCTCCCCCCTGAAAGGTGCCAAATGTGTCACCAGAGTAGGGGAGCGTTCCGAAAAGCAGAAGTTCCATTTTTGGGTGGAAATCCGCTTTAACAACCACAAAGCCAAGGCCAACACCTTGAAAAGCACCCTGGGGGGCCGTGGACTGGCTGAAAGGCAACACCACAAACTGTGGTAATCCTCTACTGTAAATTGCAGAAAACGTAGGTGAGGCTGGTAAGATGGGAACTCTTGAAATCCATTTATGCCGGTGGACAGGACAGGCAAACCAAACAACTGCTTGGGGCCCCGAGCTGGCCTGGGGCCCCAGCAGTCCCGCGATCAGCGTCCCCCCCTCCCGCAATCGGCGTCAATATCCCATGGCACCCCCCCCCCCCCCCGCTCACAAGAACTTTCTTGTCAATTCTGCTTGGGGCCCCCAAATTCCTGCGTCCTGAATGGTTTTTACTCTCAGAAACTTGTTGGAACTCTTGGGGTCCAGAATAAGTTGGATGTCTCCGTTTTGTTAAGCAGGTCGATATACAGAATTAGCCAATAAACCTTTTTCCAGTAAAGCTGGGAGAAAAGTCTTTCCAAAAACACCACAAACTCATGGAGAGGAAAGTCCAGCTTGTAACCTCTGGACACCACACTACAGACCCGCTTGTCTGCGAGTCCACAGGGCTGCAAAGGCCAATAGATGCCCCCCCACCAATACATTCACTGCAAGGAGGATCTGTCCCCCCACCTGTACATTCACTGCAAGGAGGATCTGTCCCCCCACCTGTACATTCACTGCAAGGAGGATCTGTCCCCCACCAATACATTCACTGCAAGGAGGATCTGTCCCCCCACCTGTACATTCACTGCAAGGAGGATCTGTCCCCCTACCAATACATTCACTGCAAGGAGGATCTGTCCCCCTACCAATACATTCACTGCAAGGAGGATCTGTCCCCCCACCAATACATTCACTGCAAGGAGGATCTGTCCCCCCACCAGTAAATTCACTGCAAGGAGGATCTGTCCCCCCACCAATACATTCACTGCAAGGAGGATCTGTCCCCCCACCAATACATTCACTGCAAGGAGGATCTGTCCCCCCACCAATACATTCACTGCAAGGAGGATCTGTCCCCCCACCTGTACATTCACTGCAAGGAGGATCTGTCCCCCTACCAATACATTCACTGCAAGGAGGATCTGTCCCCCTACCAATACATTCACTGCAAGGAGGATCTGTCCCCCCACCAATACATTCACTGCAAGGAGGATCTGTCCCCCCACCTGTACATTCACTGCAAGGAGGATCTGTCCCCCCACCAATACATTCACTGCAAGGAAGATCTGTCCCCCCACCTGTACATTCACTGCAAGGAGGATCTGTCCCCCACCTGTACATTCACTGCAAGGAGGATCTGTCCCCCTACCAATACATTCACTGCAAGGAGGATCTGTCCCCCTACCAATACATTCACTGCAAGGAAGATCTGTCCCCCCACCTGTACATTCACTGCAAGGAGGATCTGTCCCCCACCTGTACATTCACTGCAAGGAGGATCTGTCCCCCTACCAATACATTCACTGCAAGGAGGATCTGTCCCCCCACCTGTACATTCACTGCAAGGAGGATCTGTCCCCCCACCAATACATTCACTGCAAGGAGGATCTGTCCCCCCACCTGTACATTCACTGCAAGGAGGATCTGTCCCCCCACCTGTACATTCACTGCAAGGAGGATCTGTCCCCCCACCAATACATTCACTGCAAGGAGGATCTGTCCCCCACCTGTACATTCACTGCAAGGAGGATCTGTCCCCCCACCTGTACATTCACTGCAAGGAGGATCTGTCCCCCCACCAATACATTCACTGCAAGGAGGATCTGTCCCCCCACCTGTACATTCACTGCAATGAGGATCTGTCCCCCACCAATACATTCACTGCAAGGAGGATCTGTCCCCCCACCTGTACATTCACTGCAAGGAGGATCTGTCCCCCCACCAATACATTCACTGCAAGGAGGATCTGTCCCCCCACCTGTACATTCACTGCAAGGAGGATCTGTCCCCCTACCAATACATTCACTGCAAGGAGGATCTGTCCCCCTACCAATACATTCACTGCAAGGAAGATCTGTCCCCCCACCTGTACATTCACTGCAAGGAGGATCTGTCCCCCACCTGTACATTCACTGCAAGGAGGATCTGTCCCCCTACCAATACATTCACTGCAAGGAGGATCTGTCCCCCACCTGTACATTCACTGCAAGGAGGATCTGTCCCCCCACCAATACATTCACTGCAAGGAGGATCTGTCCCCCACCTGTACATTCACTGCAAGGAAGATCTGTCCCCCCACCTGTACATTCACTGCAAGGAGGATCTGTCCCCCACCTGTACATTCACTGCAAGGAGGATCTGTCCCCCTACCAATACATTCACTGCAAGGAGGATCTGTCCCCCCACCTGTACATTCACTGCAAGGAGGATCTGTCCCCCCACCTGTACATTCACTGCAAGGAGGATCTGTCCCCCCACCAATACATTCACTGCAAGGAGGATCTGTCCCCCCACCTGTACATTCACTGCAAGGAGGATCTGTCCCCCACCAATACATTCACTGCAAGGAGGATCTGTTCCCCCACCTGTACATTCACTGCAAGGAGGATCTGTCCCCCTACCAATACATTCACTGCAAGGAGGATCTGTCCCCCTACCAATACATTCACTGCAAGGAGGATCTGTCCCCCCACCTGTACATTCACTGCAAGGAGGATCTGTCCCCCCACCTGTACATTCACTGCAAGGAGGATCTGTCCCCCCACCAATACATTCACTGCAAGGAGGATCTGTCCCCCCACCTGTACATTCACTGCAAGGAGGATCTGTCCCCCACCAATACATTCACTGCAAGGAGGATCTTTTTCCCCACCTGTACATTCACTGCAAGGAGGATCTGTCCCCCCACCTGTACATTCACTGCAAGGAGGATCTGTCCCCCCACCTGTACATTCACTGCAAGGAGGATCTGTTCCCCCACCTGTACATTCACGGCAAGGAGGATCTGTCCCCCCACCAATACATTCACTGCAAGGAGGATCTGTCCCCCCACCTGTACATTCACTGCAAGGAGGATCTGTTCCCCCACCTGTACATTCACTGCAAGGAGGATCTGTCCCCCCACCAATACATTCACTGCAAGGAGGATCTGTCCCCCCACCTGTACATTCACTGCAAGGAGGATCTGTCCCCCCACCTGTACATTCACTGCAAGGAGGATCTGTCCCCCCACCTGTACATTCACTGCAAGGAGGATCTGTCCCCCCACCTGTACATTCACTGCAAGGAGGATCTGTCCCCCCACCTGTACATTCACTGCAAGGAGGATCTGTCCCCCCACCAATACATTCACTGCAAGGAGGATCTGTCCCCCTACCAATACATTCACTGCAAGGAGGATCTGCCCCCCTACCAATACATTCACTGCAAGGAGGATCTGTCCCCCCACCAATACATTCACTGCAAGGAGGATCTGTCCCCCCGCCAGTACATTCACTGCAAGGAGAATCTGTCCCCCCACCTGTACATTCACTGCAAGGAGGATCTGTCCCCCCACCAATACATTCACTGCAAGGAGGATCTGTCCCCCTACCAATACATTCACTGCAAGGAGGATCTGTCCCCCCACCTGTACATTCACTGCAAGGAGGATCTGTCCCCCTACCAATACATTCACTGCAAGGAGGATCTGTCCCCCACCTGTACATTCACTGCAAGGAGGATCTGTCCCCCCACCAGTACATTCACTGCAAGGAGGATCTGTCCCCCTACCAATACATTCACTGCAAGGAGGATCTGTCCCCCTACCAATACATTCACTGCAAGGAGGATCTGTCCCCCTACCAATACATTCACTGCAAGGAGGATCTGTCCCCCACCTGTACATTCACTGCAAGGAGGATCTGTCCCCCCACCAATACATTCACTGCAAGGAGGATCTGTCCCCCTACCAATACATTCACTGCAAGGAGGATCTGTCCCCCCACCTGTACATTCACTGCAAGGAGGATCTGTCCCCCTACCAATACATTCACTGCAAGGAGGATCTGTCCCCCCACCAGTACATTCACTGCAAGGAGGATCTGTCCCCCCACCAATACATTCACTGCAAGGAGGATCTGTCCCCCCACCTGTACATTCACTGCAAGGAGGATCTGTCCCCCTACCAATACATTCACTGCCAGGAGGATCTGTCCCCCACTTGTACATTCACTGCAAGGAGGATCTGCCCCCCCCACCAGTACATTCACTGCAAGGAGGATCTGTCCCCCCACCAATACATTCACTGCAAGGAGGATCTGTCCCCCCACCAGTACATTCACTGCAAGGAGGATCTGTCCCCCCACCAGTACATTCACTGCAAGGAGGATCTGTCCCCCTACCAATACATTCACTGCAAGGAGGATCTGTCCCCCACCTGTACATTCACTGCAAGGAGGATCTGTCCCCCCACCAATACATTCACTGCAAGGAGGATCTGTCCCCCCACCTGTACATTCACTGCAAGGAGGATCTGTCCCCCCACCAATACATTCACTGCAAGGAGGATCTGTCCCCCTACCAATACATTCACTGCAAGGAGGATCTGTCCCCCTACCAATACATTCACTGCAATGAGGATCTGTCCCCCCACCTGTACATTCACTGCAAGGAGGATCTGTCCCCCTACCAATACATTCACTGCAAGGAGGATCTGTCCCCCAACCTGTACATTCACTGCAAGGAGGATCTGTCCCCCACCAGTACATTCACTGCAAGGAGGATCTGTCCCCCTACCAATACATTCACTGCAAGGAGGATCTGTCCCCCCACCAGTACATTCAATGCAAGGAGGATCTGTCCCCCACCAATACATTCACTGCAAGGAGGATCTGTTCCCCCACCTGTACATTCACTGCAAGGAGGATCTGTCCCCCACCAGTACATTCACTGCAAGGAGGATCTGTCCCCCCACCAGTACATTCACTGCAAGGAGGATCTGTCCCCGCACCAATACATTCACTGCAAGGAGGATCTGTCCCCCTACCAATACATTCACTGCAAGGAGGATCTGTCCCCCCACCTGTACATTCACTGCAAGGAGGATCTGTCCCCCTACCAATACATTCACTGCAAGGAGGATCTGTCCCCCCACCAATACATTCACTGCAAGGAGGATCTGTCCCCCTACCAATACATTCACTGCAAGGAGGATCTGTCCCCCCACCAGTACATTCACTGCAAGGAGGATCTGTCCCCCACCAGTACATTCACTGCAAGGAGGATCTGTCCCCCTACCAATACATTCACTGCAAGGAGGATCTGTCCCCCCACCAATACATTCACTGCAAGGAGGATCTGTCCCCCTACCAATACATTCACTGCAAGGAGGATCTGTCCCCCCACCAGTACATTCACTGCAAGGAGGATCTGTCCCCCACCAGTACATTCACTGCAAGGAGGATCTGTCCCCCTACCAATACATTCACTGCAAGGAGGATCTGTCCCCCCACCAATACATTCACTGCAAGGAGGATCTGTCCCCCTACCAATACATTCACTGCAAGGAGGATCTGTCCCCCCACCTGTACATTCACTGCAAGGAGGATCTGTCCCCCCACCTGTACATTCACTGCAAGGAGGATCTGTCCCCCCACCAATACATTCACTGCAAGGAGGATCTGTCCCCCCACCAATACATTCACTGCAAGGAGGATCTGTCCCCCCACCTGTACATTCACTGCAAGGAGGATCTGTCCCCCCACCAGTACATTCACTGCAAGGAGGATCTGTCCCCCCACCAGTACATTCACTGCAAGGAGGATCTGTCCCCCCACCAATACATTCACTGCAAGGAGGATCTGTCCCCCTACCAATACATTCACTGCAAGGAGGATCTGTCCCCCCACCTGTACATTCACTGCAAGGAGGATCTGTCCCCCCACCTGTACATTCACTGCAAGGAGGATCTGTCCCCCCACCTGTACATTCACTGCAAGGAGGATCTGTCCCCCCACCTGTACATTCACTGCAAGGAGGATCTGTCCCCCCACCAATACATTCACTGCAAGGAGGATCTGTCCCCCTACCAATACATTCACTGCAAGGAGGATCTGTCCCCCTACCAATACATTCACTGCAAGGAGGATCTGTCCCCCCACCAATACATTCACTGCAAGGAGGATCTGTCCCCCCACCAGTACATTCACTGCAAGGAGAATCTGTCCCCCACCTGTACATTCACTGCAAGGAGGATCTGTCCCCCCACCAATACATTCACTGCAAGGAGGATCTGTCCCCCTACCAATACATTCACTGCAAGGAGGATCTGTCCCCCCACCTGTACATTCACTGCAAGGAGGATCTGTCCCCCTACCAATACATTCACTGCAAGGAGGATCTGTCCCCCACCAGTACATTCACTGCAAGGAGGATCTGTCCCCCCACCTGTACATTCACTGCAAAGAGGATCTGTTCCCCCACCAATACATTCACTGCAAGGAGGATCTGTCCCCCTACCAATACATTCACTGCAAGGAGGATCTGTCCCCCCACCTGTACATTCACTGCAAGGAGGATCTGTCCCCCTACCAATACATTCACTGCAATGAGGATCTGTCCCCCACCTGTATATTCACTGCAAGGAGGATCTGTCCCCCCACCAGTACATTCACTGCAAGGAGGATCTGTCCCCCTACCAATACATTCACTGCAAGGAGGATCTGTCCCCCCACCAGTACATTCACTGCAAGGAGGATCTGTCCCCCTACCAATACATTCACTGCAAGGAGGATCTGTCCCCCACCTGTACATTCACTGCAAGGAGGATCTGTCCCCCCACCAGTACATTCACTGCAAGGAGGATCTGTCCCCCCACCAATACATTCACTGCAAGGAGGATCTGTCCCCCCACCTGTACATTCACTGCAAGGAGGATCTGTCCCCCTACCAATACATTCACTGCAAGGAGGATCTGTCCCCCACTTGTACATTCACTGCAAGGAGAATCTGTCCCCCCACCAGTACATTCACTGCAAGGAGGATCTGTCCACCCACCAATACATTCACTGCAAGGAGGATCTGTCCCCCCACCAGTACATTCACTGCAAGGAGGATCTGTCCCCCCACCAGTACATTCACTGCAAGGAGGATCTGTCCCCCTACCAATACATTCACTGCAAGGAGGATCTGTCCCCCCACCTGTACATTCACTGCACGGAGGATCTGTCCCCCCACCAATACATTCACTGCAAGGAGGATCTGTCCCCCCACCTGGACATTCACTGCAAGGAGGATCTGTCCCCCCACCAATACATTCACTGCAAGGAGGATCTGTCCCCCTACCAATACATTCACTGCAAGGAGGATCTGTCCCCCTACCAATACATTCACTGCAATGAGGATCTGTCCCCCCACCTGTACATTCACTGCAAGGAGGATCTGTCCCCCTACCAATACATTCACTGCAAGGAGGATCTGTCCCCCCACCTGTACATTCACTGCAAGGAGGATCTGTCCCCCTACCAATACATTCACTGCAAGGAGGATCTGTCCCCCTACCAATACATTCACTGCAAGGAGGATCTGTCCCCCCACCAATACATTCACTGCAAGGAGGATCTGTCCCCCCACCTGTACATTCACTGCAAGGAGGATCTGTCCCCCCACCAATACATTCACTGCAAGGAGGATCTGTCCCCCCACCTGTACATTCACTGCAAGGAGGATCTGTCCCCCTACCAATACATTCACTGCAAGGAAGATCTGTCCCCCCACCTGTACATTCACTGCAAGGAGGATCTGTCCCCCCACCTGTACATTCACTGCAAGGAGGATCTGTCCCCCTACCAATACATTCACTGCAAGGAGGATCTGTCCCCCCACCTGTACATTCACTGCAAGGAGGATCTGTCCCCCCACCAATACATTCACTGCAAGGAGGATCTGTCCCCCCACCTGTACATTCACTGCAATGAGGATCTGTCCCCCCACCTGTACATTCACTGCAAGGAGGATCTGTCCCCCCACCAATACATTCACTGCAAGGAGGATCTGTCCCCCCACCTGTACATTCACTGCAAGGAGGATCTGTCCCCCCCACCTGTACATTCACTGCAAGGAGGATCTGTCCCCCCACCAATACATTCACTGCAAGGAGGATCTGTCCCCCCACCTGTACATTCACTGCAAGGAGGATCTGTCCCCCACCAATACATTCACTGCAAGGAGGATCTGTTCCCCCACCTGTACATTCACTGCAAGGAGGATCTGTCCCCCTACCAATACATTCACTGCAAAGAGGATCTGTCCCCCTACCAATACATTCACTGCAAGGAGGATCTGTCCCCCCACCTGTACATTCACTGCAAGGAGGATCTGTCCCCCCACCTGTACATTCACTGCAAGGAGGATCTGTCCCCCCACCAATACATTCACTGCAAGGAGGATCTGTCCCCCCACCTGTACATTCACTGCAAGGAGGATCTGTCCCCCACCAATACATTCACTGCAAGGAGGATCTGTTCCCCCACCTGTACATTCACTGCAAGGAGGATCTGTCCCCCCACCTGTACATTCACTGCAAGGAGGATCTGTCCCCCCACCTGTACATTCACTGCAAGGAGGATCTGTTCCCCCACCTGTACATTCACTGCAAGGAGGATCTGTCCCCCCACCAATACATTCACTGCAAGGAGGATCTGTCCCCCCACCTGTACATTCACTGCAAGGAGGATCTGTTCCCCCACCTGTACATTCACTGCAAGGAGGATCTGTCCCCCCACCAATACATTCACTGCAAGGAGGATCTGTCCCCCACCTGTACATTCACTGCAAGGAGGATCTGCCCCCCCACCTGTACATTCACTGCAAGGAGGATCTGTCCCCCCACCTGTACATTCACTGCAAGGAGGATCTGTCCCCCCACCTGTACATTCACTGCAAGGAGGATCTGTCCCCCCACCTGTACATTCACTGCAAGGAGGATCTGTCCCCCCACCAATACATTCACTGCAAGGAGGATCTGTCCCCCTACCAATACATTCACTGCAAGGAAGATCTGTCCCCCTACCAATACATTCACTGCAAGGAGGATCTGTCCCCCCACCAATACATTCACTGCAAGGAGGATCTGTCCCCCCCACCTGTACATTCACTGCAAGGAGGATCTGTCCCCCCACCAATACATTCACTGCAAGGAGGATCTGTCCCCCCACCTGTACATTCACTGCAAGGAGGATCTGTCCCCCCACCAATACATTCACTGCAAGGAGGATCCTTCCCCCCACCTGTACATTCACTGCAAGGAGGATCTGTCCCCCCACCTGTACATTCACTGCAAGGAGGATCTGTCCCCCTACCAATACATTCACTGCAAGGAGGATCTGTCCCCCCACCTGTACATTCACTGCAAGGAGGATCTGTCCCCCCACCAATACATTCACTGCAAGGAGGATCTGTCCCCCTACCAATACATTCACTGCAAGGAGGATCTGTCCCCCCACCAATACATTCACTGCAAGGAGGATCTGTCCCCCCACCTGTACATTCACTGCAAGGAGGATCTGTCCCCCTACCAATACATTCACTGCAAGGAGGATCTGTCCCCCTACCAATACATTCACTGCAAGGAGGATCTGTCCCCCCACCTGTACATTCACTGCAAGGAGGATCTGTCCCCCCACCTGTACATTCACTGCAAGGAGGATCTGTCCCCCACCAATACATTCACTGCAAGGAGGATCTGTCCCCCCACCTGTACATTCACTGCAAGGAGGATCTGTCCCCCTACCAATACATTCACTGCAAGGAGGATCTGTCCCCCTACCAATACATTCACTGCAAGGAGGATCTGTCCCCCCACCAATACATTCACTGCAAGGAGGATCTGTCCCCCCACCAGTAAATTCACTGCAAGGAGGATCTGTCCCCCCACCAATACATTCACTGCAAGGAGGATCTGTCCCCCCACCAATACATTCACTGCAAGGAGGATCTGTCCCCCCACCAATACATTCACTGCAAGGAGGATCTGTCCCCCCACCTGTACATTCACTGCAAGGAGGATCTGTCCCCCTACCAATACATTCACTGCAAGGAGGATCTGTCCCCCTACCAATACATTCACTGCAAGGAGGATCTGTCCCCCCACCAATACATTCACTGCAAGGAGGATCTGTCCCCCCACCTGTACATTCACTGCAAGGAGGATCTGTCCCCCCACCAATACATTCACTGCAAGGAAGATCTGTCCCCCCACCTGTACATTCACTGCAAGGAGGATCTGTCCCCCACCTGTACATTCACTGCAAGGAGGATCTGTCCCCCTACCAATACATTCACTGCAAGGAGGATCTGTCCCCCTACCAATACATTCACTGCAAGGAAGATCTGTCCCCCCACCTGTACATTCACTGCAAGGAGGATCTGTCCCCCACCTGTACATTCACTGCAAGGAGGATCTGTCCCCCTACCAATACATTCACTGCAAGGAGGATCTGTCCCCCCACCTGTACATTCACTGCAAGGAGGATCTGTCCCCCCACCAATACATTCACTGCAAGGAGGATCTGTCCCCCCACCTGTACATTCACTGCAAGGAGGATCTGTCCCCCCACCTGTACATTCACTGCAAGGAGGATCTGTCCCCCCACCAATACATTCACTGCAAGGAGGATCTGTCCCCCACCTGTACATTCACTGCAAGGAGGATCTGTCCCCCCACCTGTACATTCACTGCAAGGAGGATCTGTCCCCCCACCAATACATTCACTGCAAGGAGGATCTGTCCCCCCACCTGTACATTCACTGCAATGAGGATCTGTCCCCCACCAATACATTCACTGCAAGGAGGATCTGTCCCCCCACCTGTACATTCACTGCAAGGAGGATCTGTCCCCCCACCAATACATTCACTGCAAGGAGGATCTGTCCCCCCACCTGTACATTCACTGCAAGGAGGATCTGTCCCCCTACCAATACATTCACTGCAAGGAGGATCTGTCCCCCTACCAATACATTCACTGCAAGGAAGATCTGTCCCCCCACCTGTACATTCACTGCAAGGAGGATCTGTCCCCCACCTGTACATTCACTGCAAGGAGGATCTGTCCCCCTACCAATACATTCACTGCAAGGAGGATCTGTCCCCCACCTGTACATTCACTGCAAGGAGGATCTGTCCCCCCACCAATACATTCACTGCAAGGAGGATCTGTCCCCCACCTGTACATTCACTGCAAGGAAGATCTGTCCCCCCACCTGTACATTCACTGCAAGGAGGATCTGTCCCCCACCTGTACATTCACTGCAAGGAAGATCTGTCCCCCCACCTGTACATTCACTGCAAGGAGGATCTGTCCCCCACCTGTACATTCACTGCAAGGAGGATCTGTCCCCCTACCAATGCATTCACTGCAAGGAGGATCTGTCCCCCCACCTGTACATTCACTGCAAGGAGGATCTGTCCCCCCACCTGTACATTCACTGCAAGGAGGATCTGTCCCCCCACCAATACATTCACTGCAAGGAGGATCTGTCCCCCCACCTGTACATTCACTGCAAGGAGGATCTGTCCCCCACCAATACATTCACTGCAAGGAGGATCTGTTCCCCCACCTGTACATTCACTGCAAGGAGGATCTGTCCCCCTACCAATACATTCACTGCAAGGAGGATCTGTCCCCCTACCAATACATTCACTGCAAGGAGGATCTGTCCCCCCACCTGTACATTCACTGCAAGGAGGATCTGTCCCCCCACCTGTACATTCACTGCAAGGAGGATCTGTCCCCCCACCTGTACATTCACTGCAAGGAGGATCTGTCCCCCCACCAATACATTCACTGCAAGGAGGATCTGTCCCCCCACCTGTACATTCACTGCAAGGAGGATCTGTCCCCCACCAATACATTCACTGCAAGGAGGATCTGTTCCCCCACCTGTACATTCACTGCAAGGAGGATCTGTCCCCCCACCTGTATATTCACTGCAAGGAGGATCTGTCCCCCCACCTGTACATTCACTGCAAGGAGGATCTGTTCCCCCACCTGTACATTCACGGCAAGGAGGATCTGTCCCCCCACCAATACATTCACTGCAAGGAGGATCTGTCCCCCCACCTGTACATTCACTGCAAGGAGGATCTGTTCCCCCACCTGTACATTCACTGCAAGGAGGATCTGTCCCCCCACCAATACATTCACTGCAAGGAGGATCTGTCCCCCCACCTGTACATTCACTGCAAGGAGGATCTGTCCCCCCACCTGTACATTCACTGCAAGGAGGATCTGTCCCCCCACCTGTACATTCACTGCAAGGAGGATCTGTCCCCCCACCTGTACATTCACTGCAAGGAGGATCTGTCCCCCCACCTGTACATTCACTGCAAGGAGGATCTGTCCCCCCACCAATACATTCACTGCAAGGAGGATCTGTCCCCCTACCAATACATTCACTGCAAGGAGGATCTGCCCCCCTACCAATACATTCACTGCAAGGAGGATCTGTCCCCCCACCAATACATTCACTGCAAGGAGGATCTGTCCCCCCACCAGTACATTCACTGCAAGGAGAATCTGTCCCCCCACCTGTACATTCACTGCAAGGAGGATCTGTCCCCCCACCAATACATTCACTGCCAGGAGGATCTGTCCCCTACCAATACATTCACTGCAAGGAGGATCTGTCCCCCCACCTGTACATTCACTGCAAGGAGGATCTGTCCCCCCACCTGTACATTCACTGCAAGGAGGATCTGTCCCCCCACCAATACATTCACTGCAAGGAGGATCTGTCCCCCACCAATACATTCACTGCAAGGAGGATCTGTCCCCCCACCTGTACATTCACTGCAAGGAGGATCTGTCCCCCCACCAGTACATTCACTGCAAGGAGGATCTGTCCCCCCACCAGTACATTCACTGCAAGGAGGATCTGTCCCCCCACCAATACATTCACTGCAAGGAGGATCTGTCCCCCTACCAATACATTCACTGCAAGGAGGATCTGTCCCCCCACCTGTACATTCACTGCAAGGAGGATCTGTCCCCCCACCAATACATTCACTGCAAGGAGGATCTGTCCCCCCACCTGTACATTCACTGCAAGGAGGATCTGTCCCCCCTCCAGTACATTCACTGCAAGGAGGATCTGTCCCCCCTCCAGTACATTCACTGCAAAGAGGATCTGTCCCCCCTCCAGTACATTCACTGCAAGGAGGATCTGTCCCCCCACCAATACATTCACTGCAAGGAGGATCTGTCCCCCCACCAGTACATTCACTGCAAGGATGATCTGTCCCCCCACCAATACATTCACTGCAAGGAGGATCTGTCCCCCTACCAATACATTCACTGCAAGGAGGATCTGTCCCCCCACCTGTACATTCACTGCAAGGAGGATCTGTCCCCCCACCTGTACATTCACTGCAAGGAGGATCTTTCCCCCACCTGTACATTCACTGCAAGGAGGATCTGTCCCCCCACCTGTACATTCACTGCAAGGAGGATCTGTCCCCCCACCTGTACATTCACTGCAAGGAGGATCTGTCCCCCCACCTGTACATTCACTGCAAGGAGGTTCTGTTCCCCCACCTGTACATTCACTGCAAGGAGGATCTGTCCCCCCACCAATACATTCACTGCAAGGAGGATCTGTCCCCCCACCTGTACATTCACTGCAAGGAGGATCTGTTCCCCCACCTGTACATTCACTGCAAGGAGGATCTGTCCCCCCACCAATACATTCACTGCAAGGAGGATCTGTCCCCGCACCTGTACATTCACTGCAAGGAGGATCTGTCCCCCCACCTGTACATTCACTGCAAGGAGGATCTGTCCCCCCACCTGTACATTCACTGCAAGGAGGATCTGTCCCCCCACCTGTACATTCACTGCAAGGAGGATCTGTCCCCCCACCTGTACATTCACTGCAAGGAGGATCTGTCCCCCCACCAATACATTCACTGCAAGGAGGATCTGTCCCCCTACCAATACATTCACTGCAAGGAGGATCTGTCCCCCTACCAATACATTCACTGCAAGGAGGATCTGTCCCCCCACCAATACATTCACTGCAAGGAGGATCTGTCCCCCCACCAGTACATTCACTGCAAGGAGAATCTGTCCCCCCACCTGTACATTCACTGCAAGGAGGATCTGTCCCCCCACCAATACATTCACTGCAAGGAGGATCTGTCCCCCTACCAATACATTCACTGCAAGGAGGATCTGTCCCCCCACCTGTACATTCACTGCAAGGAGGATCTGTCCCCCTACCAATACATTCACTGCAAGGAGGATCTGTCCCCCACCAGTACATTCACTGCAAGGAGGATCTGTCCCCCCACCTGTACATTCACTGCAAAGAGGATCTGTCCCCCCACCAATACATTCACTGCAAGGAGGATCTGTCCCCCTACCAATACATTCACTGCAAGGAGGATCTGTCCCCCCACCTGTACATTCACTGCAAGGAGGATCTGTCCCCCTACCAATACATTCACTGCAATGAGGATCTGTCCCCCACCTGTATATTCACTGCAAGGAGGATCTGTCCCCCCACCAGTACATTCACTGCAAGGAGGATCTGTCCCCCTACCAATACATTCACTGCAAGGAGGATCTGTCCCCCCACCAGTACATTCACTGCAAGGAGGATCTGTCCCCCTACCAATACATTCACTGCAAGGAGGATCTGTCCCCCACCTGTACATTCACTGCAAGGAGGATCTGTCCCCCCACCAGTACATTCACTGCAAGGAGGATCTGTCCCCCCACCAATACATTCACTGCAAGGAGGATCTGTCCCCCCACCTGTACATTCACTGCAAGGAGGATCTGTCCCCCTACCAATACATTCACTGCAAGGAGGATCTGTCCCCCACTTGTACATTCACTGCAAGGAGAATCTGTCCCCCCACCAGTACATTCACTGCAAGGAGGATCTGTCCCCCCACCAGTACATTCACTGCAAGGAGAATCTGTCCCCCCACCTGTACATTCACTGCAAGGAGGATCTGTCCCCCCACCAATACATTCACTGCAAGGAGGATCTGTCCCCCCACCAGTACATTCACTGCAAGGAGGATCTGTCCCCCCACCAGTACATTCACTGCAAGGAGGATCTGTCCCCCCACCAATACATTCACTGCAAGGAGGATCTGTCCCCCTACCAATACATTCACTGCAAGGAGGATCTGTCCCCCCACCTGTACATTCACTGCAAGGAGGATCTGTCCCCCTACCAATACATTCACTGCAAGGAGGATCTGTCCCCCCTCCAGTACATTCACTGCAAAGAGGATCTGTCCCCCCTCCAGTACATTCACTGCAAGGAGGATCTGTCCCCCCACCAATACATTCACTGCAAGGAGGATCTGTCCCCCCACCAGTACATTCACTGCAAGGAGGATCTGTCCCCCCACCAATACATTCACTGCAAGGAGGATCTGTCCCCCTACCAATACATTCACTGCAAGGAGGATCTGTCCCCCCACCTGTACATTCACTGCAAGGAGGATCTGTCCCCCCACCTGTACATTCACTGCAAGGAGGATCTTTCCCCCACCTGTACATTCACTGCAAGGAGGATCTGTCCCCCCACCTGTACATTCACTGCAAGGAGGATCTGTCCCCCCACCTGTACATTCACTGCAAGGAGGATCTGTCCCCCCACCTGTACATTCACTGCAAGGAGGTTCTGTTCCCCCACCTGTACATTCACTGCAAGGAGGATCTGTCCCCCCACCAATACATTCACTGCAAGGAGGATCTGTCCCCCCACCTGTACATTCACTGCAAGGAGGATCTGTTCCCCCACCTGTACATTCACTGCAAGGAGGATCTGTCCCCCCACCAATACATTCACTGCAAGGAGGATCTGTCCCCGCATCTGTACATTCACTGCAAGGAGGATCTGTCCCCCCACCTGTACATTCACTGCAAGGAGGATCTGTCCCCCCACCTGTACATTCACTGCAAGGAGGATCTGTCCCCCCACCTGTACATTCACTGCAAGGAGGATCTGTCCCCCCACCTGTACATTCACTGCAAGGAGGATCTGTCCCCCCACCAATACATTCACTGCAAGGAGGATCTGTCCCCCTACCAATACATTCACTGCAAGGAGGATCTGTCCCCCTACCAATACAGTCACTGCAAGGAGGATCTGTCCCCCCACCAATACATTCACTGCAAGGAGGATCTGTCCCCCCACCAGTACATTCACTGCAAGGAGAATCTGTCCCCCCACCTGTACATTCACTGCAAGGAGGATCTGTCCCCCCACCAATACATTCACTGCAAGGAGGATCTGTCCCCCTACCAATACATTCACTGCAAGGAGGATCTGTCCCCCCACCTGTACATTCACTGCAAGGAGGATCTGTCCCCCTACCAATACATTCACTGCAAGGAGGATCTGTCCCCCACCAGTACATTCACTGCAAGGAGGATCTGTCCCCCCACCTGTACATTCACTGCAAAGAGGATCTGTCCCCCCACCAATACATTCACTGCAAGGAGGATCTGTCCCCCTACCAATACATTCACTGCAAGGAGGATCTGTCCCCCCACCTGTACATTCACTGCAAGGAGGATCTGTCCCCCTACCAATACATTCACTGCAAGGAGGATCTGTCCCCCACCTGTATATTCACTGCAAGGAGGATCTGTCCCCCCACCAGTACATTCACTGCAAGGAGGATCTGTCCCCCTACCAATACATTCACTGCAAGGAGGATCTGTCCCCCCACCAGTACATTCACTGCAAGGAGGATCTGTCCCCCTACCAATACATTCACTGCAAGGAGGATCTGTCCCCCACCTGTACATTCACTGCAAGGAGGATCTGTCCCCCCACCAATACATTCACTGCAAGGAGGATCTGTCCCCCTACCAATACATTCACTGCAAGGAGGATCTGTCCCCCACTTGTACATTCACTGCAAGGAGAATCTGTCCCCCCACCAGTACATTCACTGCAAGGAGGATCTGTCCACCCACCAATACATTCACTGCAAGGAGGATCTGTCCCCCCACCAGTACATTCACTGCAAGGAGGATCTGTCCCCCCACCAGTACATTCACTGCAAGGAGGATCTGTCCCCCTACCAATACATTCACTGCAAGGAGGATCTGTCCCCCCACCTGTACATTCACTGCAAGGAGGATCTGTCCCCCCACCAATACATTCACTGCAAGGAGGATCTGTCCCCCCACCTGTACATTCACTGCAAGGAGGATCTGTCCCCCCACCAATACATTCACTGCAAGGAGGATCTGTCCCCCTACCAATACATTCACTGCAAGGAGGATCTGTCCCCCTACCAATACATTCACTGCAATGAGGATCTGTCCCCCCACCTGTACATTCACTGCAAGGAGGATCTGTCCCCCTACCAATACATTCACTGCAAGGAGGATCTGTCCCCCCACCTGTACATTCACTGCAAGGAGGATCTGTCCCCCTACCAATACATTCACTGCAAGGAAGATCTGTCCCCCCACCTGTGCATTCACTGCAAGGAGGATCTGTCCCCCCACCTGTACATTCACTGCAAGGAGGATCTGTCCCCCTACCAATACATTCACTGCAAGGAGAATCTGTCCCCCCCACCTGTACATTCACTGCAAGGAGGATCTGTCCCCCCACCAATACATTCACTGCAAGGAGGATCTGTCCCCCCACCTGTACATTCACTGCAATGAGGATCTGTCCCCCCACCTGTACATTCACTGCAAGGAGGATCTGTCCCCCCACCAATACATTCACTGCAAGGAGGATCTGTCCCCCCACCTGTACATTCACTGCAAGGAGGATCTGTCCCCCCCACCTGTACATTCACTGCAAGGAGGATCTGTCCCCCCACCAATACATTCACTGCAAGGAGGATCTGTCCCCCCACCTGTACATTCACTGCAAGGAGGATCTGTCCCCCACCAATACATTCACTGCAAGGAGGATCTGTTCCCCCACCTGTACATTCACTGCAAGGAGGATCTGTCCCCCTACCAATACATTCACTGCAAGGAGGATCTGTCCCCCTACCAATACATTCACTGCAAGGAGGATCTGTCCCCCCACCTGTACATTCACTGCAAGGAGGATCTGTCCCCCCACCTGTACATTCACTGCAAGGAGGATCTGTCCCCCCACCAATACATTCACTGCAAGGAGGATCTGTCCCCCCACCTGTACATTCACTGCAAGGAGGATCTGTCCCCCACCAATACATTCACTGCAAGGAGGATCTGTTCCCCCACCTGTACATTCACTGCAAGGAGGATCTGTCCCCCCACCTGTACATTCACTGCAAGGAGGATCTGTCCCCCCACCTGTACATTCACTGCAAGGAGGATCTGTTCCCCCACCTGTACATTCACTACAAGGAGGATCTGTCCCCCCACCAATACATTCACTGCAAGGAGGATCTGTCCCCCCACCTGTACATTCACTGCAAGGAGGATCTGTTCCCCCACCTGTACATTCACTGCAAGGAGGATCTGTCCCCCCACCAATACATTCACTGCAAGGAGGATCTGTCCCCCCACCTGTACATTCACTGCAAGGAGGATCTGTCCCCCCACCTGTACATTCACTGCAAGGAGGATCTGTCCCCCCACCTGTACATTCACTGCAAGGAGGATCTGTCCCCCCACCTGTACATTCACTGCAAGGAGGATCTGTCCCCCCACCTGTACATTCACTGCAAGGAGGATCTGTCCCCCCACCAATACATTCACTGCAAGGAGGATCTGTCCCCCTACCAATACATTCACTGCAAGGAGGATCTGTCCCCCTACCAATACATTCACTGCAAGGAGGATCTGTCCCCCCACCAATACATTCACTGCAAGGAGGATCTGTCCCCCCACCAGTACATTCACTGCAAGGAGAATCTGTCCCCCCACCTGTACATTCACTGCAAGGAGGATCTGTCCCCCCACCAATACATTCACTGCAAGAAGGATCTGTCCCCCTACCAATACATTCACTGCAAGGAGGATCTGTCCCCCCACCTGTACATTCACTGCAAGGAGGATCTGTCCCCCTACCAATACATTCACTGCAAGGAGGATCTGTCCCCCACCTGTACATTCACTGCAAGGAGGATCTGTCCCCCCACCAGTACATTCACTGCAAGGAGGATCTGTCCCCCTACCAATACATTCACTGCAAGGAGGATCTGTCCCCCCACCAGTACATTCACTGCAAGGAGGATCTGTCCCCCACCTGTACATTCACTGCAAGGAGGATCTGTCCCCCCACCTGTACATTCACTGCAAGGAGGATCTGTCCCCCCACCAATACATTCACTGCAAGGAGGATCTGTCCCCCTACCAATACATTCACTGCAAGGAGGATCTGTCCCCCACCTGTACATTCACTGCAAGGAGGATCTGTCCCCCCACCTGTACATTCACTGCAAGGAGGATATGTCCCCCCACCAATACATTCACTGCAAGGAGGATCTGTCCCCCCACCAATACATTCACTGCAAGGAGGATCTGTCCCCCCACCAATACATTCACTGCAAGGAGGATCTGTCCCCCCACCAGTACATTCACTGCAAGGAGGATCTGTCCCCCCACCAGTACATTCACTGCAAGGAGGATCTGTCCCCCCACCAATACATTCACTGCAAGGAGGATCTGTCCCCCTACCAATACATTCACTGCAAGGAGGATCTGTCCCCCCACCTGTACATTCACTGCAAGGAGGATCTGTCCCCCTACCAATACATTCACTGCAAGGAGGATCTGTCCCCCACCTGTACATTCACTGCAAGGAGGATCTGTCCCCCCACCAGTACATTCACTGCAAGGAGGATCTGTCCCCCTACCAATACATTCACTGCAAGGAGGATCTGTCCCCCCACCAGTACATTCACTGCAAGGAGGATCTGTCCCCCTACCAATACATTCACTGCAAGGGGGATCTGTCCCCCACCTGTACATTCACTGCAAGGAGGATCTGTCCCCCCACCAGTACATTCACTGCAATGAGGATCTGTCCCCCCACCAATACATTCACTGCAAGGAGGATCTGTCCCCCCACCTGTACATTCACTGCAAGGAGGATCTGTCCCCCTACCAATACATTCACTGCAAGGAGGATCTGTCCCCCACTTGTACATTCACTGCAAGGAGGATCTGTCCCCCCACCAGTACATTCACTGCAAGGAGGATCTGTCCCCCCACCAACACATTCACTGCAAGGAGGATCTGTCCCCCCACCAGTACATTCACTGCAAGGAGGATCTGTCCCCCCACCAGTACATTCACTGCAAGGAGGATCTGTCCCCCTACCAATACATTCACTGCAAGGAGGATCTGTCCCCCCACCTGTACATTCACTGCAAGGAGGATCTGTCCCCCCACCAATACATTCACTGCAAGGAGGATCTGTCCCCCCACCTGTACATTCACTGCAAGGAGGATCTGTCCCCCCACCAATACATTCACTGCAAGGAGGATCTGTCCCCCTACCAATACATTCACTGCAAGGAGGATCTGTCCCCCTACCAATACATTCACTGCAATGAGGATCTGTCCCCCCACCTGTACATTCACTGCAAGGAGGATCTGTCCCCCTACCAATACATTCACTGCAAGGAGGATCTGTCCCCCCACCAGTACATTCACTGCAAGGAGGATCTGTCCCCCACCAATACATTCACTGCAAGGAGGATCTGTTCCCCCACCTGTATATTCACTGCAAGGAGGATCTGTCCCCCCACCAGTACATTCACTGCAAGGAGGATCTGTCCCCCCACCAGTACATTCACTGCAAGGAGGATCTGTCCCCGCACCAATACATTCACTGCAAGGAGGATCTGTCCCCCTACCAATACATTCACTGCAAGGAGGATCTGTCCCCCCACCTGTACATTCACTGCAAGGAGGATCTGTCCCCCTACCAATACATTCACTGCAAGGAGGATCTGTCCCCCCACCAGTACATTCACTGCAAGGAGGATCTGTCCCCCACCAGTACATTCACTGCAAGGAGGATCTGTCCCCCTACCAATACATTCACTGCAAGGAGGATCTGTCCCCCCACCAATACATTCACTGCAAGGAGGATCTGTCCCCCTACCAATACATTCACTGCAAGGAGGATCTGTCCCCCCACCTGTACATTCACTGCAAGGAGGATCTGTCCCCCCACCTGTACATTCACTGCAAGGAGGATCTGTCCCCCCACCAATACATTCACTGCAAGGAGGATCTGTCCCCCCACCAATACATTCACTGCAAGGAGGATCTGTCCCCCCACCTGTACATTCACTGCAAGGAGGATCTGTCCCCCCACCAGTACATTCACTGCAAGGAGGATCTGTCCCCCCACCAGTACATTCACTGCAAGGAGGATCTGCCCCACCACCAATACATTCACTGCAAGGAGGATCTGTCCCCCCACCTGTACATTCACTGCAAGGAGGATCTGTCCCCCCACCTGTACATTCACTGCAAGGAGGATCTGTCCCCCCACCAGTACATTCACTGCAAGGAGGATCTGTCCCCCCACCAATACATTCACTGCAAGGAGGATCTGTCCCCCTACCAATACATTCACTGCAAGGAGGATCTTTCCCCCCACCAGTACATTCACTGCAAGGAGGATCTGTCCCCCCACCAGTACATTCACTGCAAGGAGGATCTGTCCCCCTACCAATACATTCACTGCAAGGAGGATCTGTCCCCCACCTGTACATTCACTGCAAGGAGGATCTGTCCCCCCACCAGTACATTCACTGCAAGGAGGATCTGTCCCCCTACCAATACATTCACTGCAAGGAGGATCTGTCCCCCCACCAGTACATTCACTGCAAGGAGGATCTGTCCCCCTACCAATACATTCACTGCAAGGAGGATCTGTCCCCCACCTGTACATTCACTGCAAGGAGGATCTGTCCCCCCACCAGTACATTCACTGCAATGAGGATCTGTCCCCCCACCAATACATTCACTGCAAGGAGGATCTGTCCCCCCACCTGTACATTCACTGCAAGGAGGATCTGTCCCCCTACCAATACATTCACTGCAAGGAGGATCTGTCCCCCACTTGTACATTCACTGCAAGGAGGATCTGTCCCCCCACCAGTACATTCACTGCAAGGAGGATCTGTCCCCCCACCAACACATTCACTGCAAGGAGGATCTGTCCCCCCACCAGTACATTCACTGCAAGGAGGATCTGTCCCCCCACCAGTACATTCACTGCAAGGAGGATCTGTCCCCCTACCAATACATTCACTGCAAGGAGGATCTGTCCCCCCACCTGTACATTCACTGCAAGGAGGATCTGTCCCCCCACCAATACATTCACTGCAAGGAGGATCTGTCCCCCCACCTGTACATTCACTGCAAGGAGGATCTGTCCCCCCACCAATACATTCACTGCAAGGAGGATCTGTCCCCCTACCAATACATTCACTGCAAGGAGGATCTGTCCCCCTACCAATACATTCACTGCAATGAGGATCTGTCCCCCCACCTGTACATTCACTGCAAGGAGGATCTGTCCCCCTACCAATACATTCACTGCAAGGAGGATCTGTCCCCCCACCAGTACATTCACTGCAAGGAGGATCTGTCCCCCACCAATACATTCACTGCAAGGAGGATCTGTTCCCCCACCTGTATATTCACTGCAAGGAGGATCTGTCCCCCCACCAGTACATTCACTGCAAGGAGGATCTGTCCCCCCACCAGTACATTCACTGCAAGGAGGATCTGTCCCCGCACCAATACATTCACTGCAAGGAGGATCTGTCCCCCCTACCAATACATTCACTGCAAGGAGGATCTGTCCCCCCACCTGTACATTCACTGCAAGGAGGATCTGTCCCCCTACCAATACATTCACTGCAAGGAGGATCTGTCCCCCCACCAGTACATTCACTGCAAGGAGGATCTGTCCCCCACCAGTACATTCACTGCAAGGAGGATCTGTCCCCCTACCAATACATTCACTGCAAGGAGGATCTGTCCCCCCACCAATACATTCACTGCAAGGAGGATCTGTCCCCCTACCAATACATTCACTGCAAGGAGGATCTGTCCCCCCACCTGTACATTCACTGCAAGGAGGATCTGTCCCCCCACCTGTACATTCACTGCAAGGAGGATCTGTCCCCCCACCAATACATTCACTGCAAGGAGGATCTGTCCCCCCACCAATACATTCACTGCAAGGAGGATCTGTCCCCCCACCAGTACATTCACTCAAGGAGGATCTGTCCCCCCACCAGTACATTCACTGCAAGGAGGATCTGTCCCCCCACCAACACATTCACTGCAAGGAGGATCTGTCCCCCCACCAGTACATTCACTGCAAGGAGGATCTGTCCCCCCACCAGTACATTCACTGCAAGGAGGATCTGTCCCCCTACCAATACATTCACTGCAAGGAGGATCTGTCCCCCCACCTGTACATTCACTGCAAGGAGGATCTGTCCCCCCACCAATACATTCACTGCAAGGAGGATCTGTCCCCCCACCTGTACATTCACTGCAAGGAGGATCTGTCCCCCCACCAATACATTCACTGCAAGGAGGATCTGTCCCCCTACCAATACATTCACTGCAAGGAGGATCTGTCCCCCTACCAATACATTCACTGCAATGAGGATCTGTCCCCCCACCTGTACATTCACTGCAAGGAGGATCTGTCCCCCTACCAATACATTCACTGCAAGGAGGATCTGTCCCCCCACCAGTACATTCACTGCAAGGAGGATCTGTCCCCCACCAATACATTCACTGCAAGGAGGATCTGTTCCCCCACCTGTATATTCACTGCAAGGAGGATCTGTCCCCCCACCAGTACATTCACTGCAAGGAGGATCTGTCCCCCCACCAGTACATTCACTGCAAGGAGGATCTGTCCCCGCACCAATACATTCACTGCAAGGAGGATCTGTCCCCCTACCAATACATTCACTGCAAGGAGGATCTGTCCCCCCACCTGTACATTCACTGCAAGGAGGATCTGTCCCCCTACCAATACATTCACTGCAAGGAGGATCTGTCCCCCCACCAGTACATTCACTGCAAGGAGGATCTGTCCCCCACCAGTACATTCACTGCAAGGAGGATCTGTCCCCCTACCAATACATTCACTGCAAGGAGGATCTGTCCCCCCACCAATACATTCACTGCAAGGAGGATCTGTCCCCCTACCAATACATTCACTGCAAGGAGGATCTGTCCCCCCACCTGTACATTCACTGCAAGGAGGATCTGTCCCCCCACCTGTACATTCACTGCAAGGAGGATCTGTCCCCCCACCAATACATTCACTGCAAGGAGGATCTGTCCCCCCACCAATACATTCACTGCAAGGAGGATCTGTCCCCCCACCTGTACATTCACTGCAAGGAGGATCTGTCCCCCCACCAGTACATTCACTGCAAGGAGGATCTGTCCCCCCACCAGTACATTCACTGCAAGGAGGATCTGCCCCACCACCAATACATTCACTGCAAGGAGGATCTGTCCCCCCACCTGTACATTCACTGCAAGGAGGATCTGTCCCCCCACCTGTACATTCACTGCAAGGAGGATCTGTCCCCCCACCAGTACATTCACTGCAAGGAGGATCTGTCCCCCCACCAATACATTCACTGCAAGGAGGATCTGTCCCCCTACCAGTACATTCACTGCAAGGAGGATCTGTCCCCCCACCTGTACATTCACTGCAAGGAGGATCTGTCCCCCCACCAATACATTCACTGCAAGGAGGATCTGTCCCCCCACCTGTACATTCACTGCAAGGAGGATCTGTCCCCCACCAATACGTTTACTGCAAGGAGGATCTGTTCCCCCACCTGTACATTCACTGCAAGGAGGATCTGTCCCCCCACCTGTACATTCACTGCAAGGAGGATCTGTCCCCCCACCTGTACATTCACTGCAAGGAGGATCTGTTCCCCCACCTGTACATTCACTGCAAGGAGGATCTGTCCCCCCACCAATACATTCACTGCAAGGAGGATCTGTCCCCCCACCTGTACATTCACTGCAAGGAGGATCTGTTCCCCCACCTGTACATTCACTGCAAGGAGGATCTGTCCCCCCACCAATACATTCACTGCAAGGAGGATCTGTCCCCCCACCTGTACATTCACTGCAAGGAGGATCTGTCCCCCCACCTGTACATTCACTGCAAGGAGGATCTGTCCCCCCACCTGTACATTCACTGCAAGGAGGATCTGTCCCCCCACCTGTACATTCACTGCAAGGAGGATCTGTCCCCCCACCTGTACATTCACTGCAAGGAGGATCTGTCCCCCACCAATACATTCACTGCAAGGAGGATCTGTCCCCCTACCAATACATTCACTGCAAGGAGGATCTGTCCCCCTACCAATACATTCACTGCAAGGAGGATCTGTCCCCCCACCAATACATTCACTGCAAGGAGGATCTGTCCCCCCACCAGTACATTCACTGCAAGGAGAATCTGTCCCCCCACCTGTACATTCACTGCAAGGAGGATCTGTCCCCCCACCAATACATTCACTGCAAGGAGGATCTGTCCCCCTACCAATACATTCACTGCAAGGAGGATCTGTCCCCCCACCTGTACATTCACTGCAAGGAGGATCTGTCCCCCACCTGTACATTCACTGCAAGGAGGATCTGTCCCCCCACCAGTACATTCACTGCAAGGAGGATCTGTCCCCCTACCAATACATTCACTGCAAGGAGGATCTGTCCCCCCACCAGTACATTCACTGCAAGGAGGATCTGTCCCCCCACCTGTACATTCACTGCAAGGAGGATCTGTTCCCCCACCTGTACATTCACTGCAAGGAGGATCTGTCCCCCCACCAATACATTCACTGCAAGGAGGATCTGTCCCCCTACCAATACATTCACTGCAAGGAGGATCTGTCCCCCCACCTGTACATTCACTGCAAGGAGGATCTGTCCCCCCACCTGTACATTCACTGCAAGGAGGATCTGTCCCCCCACCAATACATTCACTGCAAGGAGGATCTGTCCCCCCACCAATACATTCACTGCAAGGAGGATCTGTCCCCCCACCAATACATTCACTGCAAGGAGGATCTGTCCCCCCACCAGTACATTCACTGCAAGGAGGATCTGTCCCCCCACCTGTACATTCACTGCAAAGAGGATCTGTCCCCCCACCAATACATTCACTGCAAGGAGGATCTGTCCCCCTACCAATACATTCACTGCAAGGAGGATCTGTCCCCCCCACCTGTACATTCACTGCAAGGAGGATCTGTCCCCCTACCAATACATTCACTGCAAGGAGGATCTGTCCCCCACCTGTATATTCACTGCAAGGAGGATCTGTCCCCCCACCAGTACATTCACTGCAAGGAGGATCTGTCCCCCTACCAATACATTCACTGCAAGGAGGATCTGTCCCCCCACCAGTACATTCACTGCAAGGAGGATCTGTCCCCCTACCAATACATTCACTGCAAGGAGGATCTGTCCCCCACCTGTACATTCACTGCAAGGAGGATCTGTCCCCCCACCAGTACATTCACTGCAAGGAGGATCTGTCCCCCCACCAATACATTCACTGCAAGGAGGATCTGTCCCCCCACCTGTACATTCACTGCAAGGAGGATCTGTCCCCCCACCTGTACATTCACTGCAAGGAGGATCTGTCCCCCCACCTGTACATTCACTGCAAGGAGGATCTGTCCCCCTACCAATACATTCACTGCAAGGAGGATCTGTCCCCCCACCAATACATTCACTGCAAGGAGGATCTGTCCCCCTACCAATACATTCACTGCAAGGAGGATCTGTCCCCCCACCAGTACATTCACTGCAAGGAGGATCTGTCCCCCACCAGTACATTCACTGCAAGGAGGATCTGTCCCCCTACCAATACATTCACTGCAAGGAGGATCTGTCCCCCCACCAATACATTCACTGCAAGGAGGATCTGTCCCCCTACCAATACATTCACTGCAAGGAGGATCTGTCCCCCCACCTGTACATTCACTGCAAGGAGGATCTGTCCCCCCACCTGTACATTCACTGCAAGGAGGATCTGTCCCCCACCAATACATTCACTGCAAGGAGGATCTGTCCCCCCACCAATACATTCACTGCAAGGAGGATCTGTCCCCCCACCTGTACATTCACTGCAAGGAGGATCTGTCCCCCCACCAGTACATTCACTGCAAGGAGGATCTGTCCCCCCACCAGTACATTCACTGCAAGGAGGATCTGCCCCACCACCAATACATTCACTGCAAGGAGGATCTGTCCCCCCACCTGTACATTCACTGCAAGGAGGATCTGTCCCCCCACCTGTACATTCACTGCAAGGAGGATCTGTCCCCCCACCAGTACATTCACTGCAAGGAGGATCTGTCCCCCCACCAATACATTCACTGCAAGGAGGATCTGTCCCCCTACCAATACATTCACTGCAAGGAGGATCTGTCCCCCCACCTGTACATTCACTGCAAGGAGGATCTGTCCCCCCACCAATACATTCACTGCAAGGAGGATCTGTCCCCCCACCTGTACATTCACTGCAAGGAGGATCTGTCCCCCACCAATACGTTTACTGCAAGGAGGATCTGTTCCCCCACCTGTACATTCACTGCAAGGAGGATCTGTCCCCCCACCTGTACATTCACTGCAAGGAGGATCTGTCCCCCCACCTGTACATTCACTGCAAGGAGGATCTGTTCCCCCACCTGTACATTCACTGCAAGGAGGATCTGTCCCCCCACCAATACATTCACTGCAAGGAGGATCTGTCCCCCCACCTGTACATTCACTGCAAGGAGGATCTGTTCCCCCACCTGTACATTCACTGCAAGGAGGATCTGTCCCCCCACCAATACATTCACTGCAAGGAGGATCTGTCCCCCCACCTGTACATTCACTGCAAGGAGGATCTGTCCCCCCTCCAGTACATTCACTGCAAGGAGGATCTGTCCCCCCACCTGTACATTCACTGCAAGGAGGATCTGTCCCCCCACCTGTACATTCACTGCAAGGAGGATCTGTCCCCCCACCTGTACATTCACTGCAAGGAGGATCTGTCCCCCCACCAGTACATTCACTGCAAGGAGGATCTGTCCCCCCACCAGTACATTCACTGCAAGGAGGATCTGTCCCCCCACCAATACATTCACTGCAAGGAGGATCTGTCCCCCTACCAATACATTCACTGCAAGGAGGATCTGTCCCCCCCACCTGTACATTCACTGCAAGGAGGATCTGTCCCCCCACCAATACATTCACTGCAAGGAGGATCTGTCCCCCCACCTGTACATTCACTGCAAGGAGGATCTGTCCCCCCACCAATACATTCACTGCAAGGAGGATCTGTCCCCCTACCAATACATTCACTGCAAGGAGGATCTTTCCCCCACAAGTACATTCACTGCAAGGAGGATCTGTCCCCCCACCAGTACATTCACTGCAAGGACGATCTGTCCCCCCACCAATACATTCACTGCAAGGAGGATCTGTCCCCCTACCAATACATTCACTGCAAGGAGGATCTGTCCCCCACCTGTACATTCACTGCAAGGAGGATCTGTCCCCCACCTGTACATTCACTGCAAGGAGGATCTGTCCCCCCACCTGTACATTCACTGCAAGGAGGATCTGTCCCCCCACCAATACATTCACTGCAAGGAGGATCTGTCCCCCCACCAATACATTCACTGCAAGGAGGATCTGTCCCCCCACCTGTACATTCACTGCAAGGAGGATCTGTCCCCCCACCAGTACATTCACTACAAGGAGGATCTGTCCCCCCACCAATACATTCACTGCAAGGAGGATCTGTCCCCCTACCAATACATTCACTGCAAGGAGGATCTGTCCCCCACCTGTACATTCACTGCAAGGAGGATCTGTCCCCCCACCAATACATTCACTGCAAGGAGGATCTGTCCCCCTACAAATACATTCACTGCAAGGAGGATCTTTCCCCCCACCAGTACATTCACTGCAAGGAGGATCTGTCCCCCCACCAGTACATTCACTGCAAGGAGGATCTGTCCCCCTACCAATACATTCACTGCAAGGAGGATCTGTCCCCCACCTGTACATTCACTGCAAGGAGGATCTGTCCCCCCACCAGTACATTCACTGCAAGGAGGATCTGTCCCCCTACCAATACATTCACTGCAAGGAGGATCTGTCCCCCCACCAGTACATTCACTGCAAGGAGGATCTGTCCCCCTACCAATACATTCACTGCAAGGAGGATCTGTCCCCCACCTGTACATTCACTGCAAGGAGGATCTGTCCCCCCACCAGTACATTCACTGCAATGAGGATCTGTCCCCCCACCAATACATTCACTGCAAGGAGGATCTGTCCCCCCACCTGTACATTCACTGCAAGGAGGATCTGTCCCCCTACCAATACATTCACTGCAAGGAGGATCTGTCCCCCACTTGTACATTCACTGCAAGGAGGATCTGTCCCCCCACCAGTACATTCACTGCAAGGAGGATCTGTCCCCCCACCAACACATTCACTGCAAGGAGGATCTGTCCCCCCACCAGTACATTCACTGCAAGGAGGATCTGTCCCCCCACCAGTACATTCACTGCAAGGAGGATCTGTCCCCCTACCAATACATTCACTGCAAGGAGGATCTGTCCCCCCACCTGTACATTCACTGCAAGGAGGATCTGTCCCCCCACCAATACATTCACTGCAAGGAGGATCTGTCCCCCCACCTGTACATTCACTGCAAGGAGGATCTGTCCCCCCACCAATACATTCACTGCAAGGAGGATCTGTCCCCCCACCTGTACATTCACTGCAAGGAGGATCTGTCCCCCACCAATACGTTTACTGCAAGGAGGATCTGTTCCCCCACCTGTACATTCACTGCAAGGAGGATCTGTCCCCCCACCTGTACATTCACTGCAAGGAGGATCTGTCCCCCCACCTGTACATTCACTGCAAGGAGGATCTGTTCCCCCACCTGTACATTCACTGCAAGGAGGATCTGTCCCCCCACCAATACATTCACTGCAAGGAGGATCTGTCCCCCCACCTGTACATTCACTGCAAGGAGGATCTGTTCCCCCACCTGTACATTCACTGCAAGGAGGATCTGTCCCCCCACCAATACATTCACTGCAAGGAGGATCTGTCCCCCCACCTGTACATTCACTGCAAGGAGGATCTGTCCCCCCTCCAGTACATTCACTGCAAGGAGGATCTGTCCCCCCACCTGTACATTCACTGCAAGGAGGATCTGTCCCCCCACCTGTACATTCACTGCAAGGAGGATCTGTCCCCCCACCTGTACATTCACTGCAAGGAGGATCTGTCCCCCCACCTGTACATTCACTGCAAGGAGGATCTGTCCCCCCACCAGTACATTCACTGCAAGGAGGATCTGTCCCCCCACCAGTACATTCACTGCAAGGAGGATCTGTCCCCCCACCAATACATTCACTGCAAGGAGGATCTGTCCCCCTACCAATACATTCACTGCAAGGAGGATCTGTCCCCCCCACCTGTACATTCACTGCAAGGAGGATCTGTCCCCCCACCAATACATTCACTGCAAGGAGGATCTGTCCCCCCACCTGTACATTCACTGCAAGGAGGATCTGTCCCCCCACCAATACATTCACTGCAAGGAGGATCTGTCCCCCTACCAATACATTCACTGCAAGGAGGATCTTTCCCCCACAAGTACATTCACTGCAAGGAGGATCTGTCCCCCCACCAGTACATTCACTGCAAGGACGATCTGTCCCCCCACCAATACATTCACTGCAAGGAGGATCTGTCCCCCTACCAATACATTCACTGCAAGGAGGATCTGTCCCCCACCTGTACATTCACTGCAAGGAGGATCTGTCCCCCACCTGTACATTCACTGCAAGGAGGATCTGTCCCCCCACCTGTACATTCACTGCAAGGAGGATCTGTCCCCCCACCAATACATTCACTGCAAGGAGGATCTGTCCCCCCACCAATACATTCACTGCAAGGAGGATCTGTCCCCCCACCTGTACATTCACTGCAAGGAGGATCTGTCCCCCCACCAGTACATTCACTACAAGGAGGATCTGTCCCCCCACCAATACATTCACTGCAAGGAGGATCTGTCCCCCTACCAATACATTCACTGCAAGGAGGATCTGTCCCCCACCTGTACATTCACTGCAAGGAGGATCTGTCCCCCCACCAATACATTCACTGCAAGGAGGATCTGTCCCCCTACAAATACATTCACTGCAAGGAGGATCTTTCCCCCCACCAGTACATTCACTGCAAGGAGGATCTGTCCCCCCACCAGTACATTCACTGCAAGGAGGATCTGTCCCCCTACCAATACATTCACTGCAAGGAGGATCTGTCCCCCACCTGTACATTCACTGCAAGGAGGATCTGTCCCCCCACCAGTACATTCACTGCAAGGAGGATCTGTCCCCCTACCAATACATTCACTGCAAGGAGGATCTGTCCCCCCACCAGTACATTCACTGCAAGGAGGATCTGTCCCCCTACCAATACATTCACTGCAAGGAGGATCTGTCCCCCACCTGTACATTCACTGCAAGGAGGATCTGTCCCCCCACCAGTACATTCACTGCAATGAGGATCTGTCCCCCCACCAATACATTCACTGCAAGGAGGATCTGTCCCCCCACCTGTACATTCACTGCAAGGAGGATCTGTCCCCCTACCAATACATTCACTGCAAGGAGGATCTGTCCCCCACTTGTACATTCACTGCAAGGAGGATCTGTCCCCCCACCAGTACATTCACTGCAAGGAGGATCTGTCCCCCCACCAACACATTCACTGCAAGGAGGATCTGTCCCCCCACCAGTACATTCACTGCAAGGAGGATCTGTCCCCCCACCAGTACATTCACTGCAAGGAGGATCTGTCCCCCTACCAATACATTCACTGCAAGGAGGATCTGTCCCCCCACCTGTACATTCACTGCAAGGAGGATCTGTCCCCCCACCAATACATTCACTGCAAGGAGGATCTGTCCCCCCACCTGTACATTCACTGCAAGGAGGATCTGTCCCCCCACCAATACATTCACTGCAAGGAGGATCTGTCCCCCTACCAATACATTCACTGCAAGGAGGATCTGTCCCCCTACCAATACATTCACTGCAATGAGGATCTGTCCCCCCACCTGTACATTCACTGCAAGGAGGATCTGTCCCCCTACCAATACATTCACTGCAAGGAGGATCTGTCCCCCCACCAGTACATTCACTGCAAGGAGGATCTGTCCCCCACCAATACATTCACTGCAAGGAGGATCTGTTCCCCCACCTGTATATTCACTGCAAGGAGGATCTGTCCCCCCACCAGTACATTCACTGCAAGGAGGATCTGTCCCCCCACCAGTACATTCACTGCAAGGAGGATCTGTCCCCGCACCAATACATTCACTGCAAGGAGGATCTGTTCCCCTACGGATACATTCACTGCAAGGAGGATCTGTCCCCCCACCTGTACATTCACTGCAAGGAGGATCTGTCCCCCTACCAATACATTCACTGCAAGGAGGATCTGTCCCCCCACCAGTACATTCACTGCAAGGAGGATCTGTCCCCCACCAGTACATTCACTGCAAGGAGGATCTGTCCCCCTACCAATACATTCACTGCAAGGAGGATCTGTCCCCCCACCAATACATTCACTGCAAGGAGGATCTGTCCCCCTACCAATACATTCACTGCAAGGAGGATCTGTCCCCCCACCTGTACATTCACTGCAAGGAGGATCTGTCCCCCCACCTGTACATTCACTGCAAGGAGGATCTGTCCCCCCACCAATACATTCACTGCAAGGAGGATCTGTCCCCCCACCAATACATTCACTGCAAGGAGGATCTGTCCCCCCACCTGTACATTCACTGCAAGGAGGATCTGTCCCCCCACCAGTACATTCACTGCAAGGAGGATCTGTCCCCCCACCAGTACATTCACTGCAAGGAGGATCTGCCCCACCACCAATACATTCACTGCAAGGAGGATCTGTCCCCCCACCTGTACATTCACTGCAAGGAGGATCTGTCCCCCCACCTGTACATTCACTGCAAGGAGGATCTGTCCCCCCACCAGTACATTCACTGCAAGGAGGATCTGTCCCCCCACCAATACATTCACTGCAAGGAGGATCTGTCCCCCTACCAGTACATTCACTGCAAGGAGGATCTGTCCCCCCACCAATACATTCACTGCAAGGAGGATCTGTCCCCCCACCTGTACATTCACTGCAAGGAGGATCTGTCCCCCACCAATACGTTTACTGCAAGGAGGATCTGTTCCCCCACCTGTACATTCACTGCAAGGAGGATCTGTCCCCCCACCTGTACATTCACTGCAAGGAGGATCTGTCCCCCCACCTGTACATTCACTGCAAGGAGGATCTGTTCCCCCACCTGTACATTCACTGCAAGGAGGATCTGTCCCCCCACCAATACATTCACTGCAAGGAGGATCTGTCCCCCCACCTGTACATTCACTGCAAGGAGGATCTGTTCCCCCACCTGTACATTCACTGCAAGGAGGATCTGTCCCCCCACCAATACATTCACTGCAAGGAGGATCTGTCCCCCCACCTGTACATTCACTGCAAGGAGGATCTGTCCCCCCACCTGTACATTCACTGCAAGGAGGATCTGTCCCCCCACCTGTACATTCACTGCAAGGAGGATCTGTCCCCCCACCTGTACATTCACTGCAAGGAGGATCTGTCCCCCCACCTGTACATTCACTGCAAGGAGGATCTGTCCCCCACCAATACATTCACTGCAAGGAGGATCTGTCCCCCTACCAATACATTCACTGCAAGGAGGATCTGTCCCCCTACCAATACATTCACTGCAAGGAGGATCTGTCCCCCCACCAATACATTCACTGCAAGGAGGATCTGTCCCCCCACCAGTACATTCACTGCAAGGAGAATCTGTCCCCCCACCTGTACATTCACTGCAAGGAGGATCTGTCCCCCCACCAATACATTCACTGCAAGGAGGATCTGTCCCCCTACCAATACATTCACTGCAAGGAGGATCTGTCCCCCCACCTGTACATTCACTGCAAGGAGGATCTGTCCCCCACCTGTACATTCACTGCAAGGAGGATCTGTCCCCCCACCAGTACATTCACTGCAAGGAGGATCTGTCCCCCTACCAATACATTCACTGCAAGGAGGATCTGTCCCCCCACCAGTACATTCACTGCAAGGAGGATCTGTCCCCCCACCTGTACATTCACTGCAAGGAGGATCTGTTCCCCCACCTGTACATTCACTGCAAGGAGGATCTGTCCCCCCACCAATACATTCACTGCAAGGAGGATCTGTCCCCCTACCAATACATTCACTGCAAGGAGGATCTGTCCCCCCACCTGTACATTCACTGCAAGGAGGATCTGTCCCCCCACCTGTACATTCACTGCAAGGAGGATCTGTCCCCCCACCAATACATTCACTGCAAGGAGGATCTGTCCCCCCACCAATACATTCACTGCAAGGAGGATCTGTCCCCCCACCAATACATTCACTGCAAGGAGGATCTGTCCCCCCACCAGTACATTCACTGCAAGGAGGATCTGTCCCCCCACCTGTACATTCACTGCAAAGAGGATCTGTCCCCCCACCTGTACATTCACTGCAAGGAGGATCTGTCCCCCTACCAATACATTCACTGCAAGGAGGATCTGTCCCCCCCACCTGTACATTCACTGCAAGGAGGATCTGTCCCCCTACCAATACATTCACTGCAAGGAGGATCTGTCCCCCACCTGTATATTCACTGCAAGGAGGATCTGTCCCCCCACCAGTACATTCACTGCAAGGAGGATCTGTCCCCCTACCAATACATTCACTGCAAGGAGGATCTGTCCCCCACCTGTACATTCACTGCAAGGAGGATCTGTCCCCCCACCAGTACATTCACTGCAAGGAGGATCTGTCCCCCCACCAATACATTCACTGCAAGGAGGATCTGTCCCCCCACCTGTACATTCACTGCAAGGAGGATCTGTCCCCCCACCTGTACATTCACTGCAAGGAGGATCTGTCCCCCCACCTGTACATTCACTGCAAGGAGGATCTGTCCCCCTACCAATACATTCACTGCAAGGAGGATCTGTCCCCCCACCAATACATTCACTGCAAGGAGGATCTGTCCCCCTACCAATACATTCACTGCAAGGAGGATCTGTCCCCCCACCAGTACATTCACTGCAAGGAGGATCTGTCCCCCACCAGTACATTCACTGCAAGGAGGATCTGTCCCCCTACCAATACATTCACTGCAAGGAGGATCTGTCCCCCCACCAATACATTCACTGCAAGGAGGATCTGTCCCCCTACCAATACATTCACTGCAAGGAGGATCTGTCCCCCCACCTGTACATTCACTGCAAGGAGGATCTGTCCCCCCACCTGTACATTCACTGCAAGGAGGATCTGTCCCCCACCAATACATTCACTGCAAGGAGGATCTGTCCCCCCACCAATACATTCACTGCAAGGAGGATCTGTCCCCCCACCTGTACATTCACTGCAAGGAGGATCTGTCCCCCCACCAGTACATTCACTGCAAGGAGGATCTGTCCCCCCACCAGTACATTCACTGCAAGGAGGATCTGCCCCACCACCAATACATTCACTGCAAGGAGGATCTGTCCCCCCACCTGTACATTCACTGCAAGGAGGATCTGTCCCCCCACCTGTACATTCACTGCAAGGAGGATCTGTCCCCCCACCAGTACATTCACTGCAAGGAGGATCTGTCCCCCCACCAATACATTCACTGCAAGGAGGATCTGTCCCCCTACCAATACATTCACTGCAAGGAGGATCTGTCCCCCCACCTGTACATTCACTGCAAGGAGGATCTGTCCCCCACCAATACATTCACTGCAAGGAGGATCTGTCCCCCCACCTGTACATTCACTGCAAGGAGGATCTGTCCCCCACCAATACGTTTACTGCAAGGAGGATCTGTTCCCCCACCTGTACATTCACTGCAAGGAGGATCTGTCCCCCCACCTGTACATTCACTGCAAGGAGGATCTGTCCCCCCACCTGTACATTCACTGCAAGGAGGATCTGTTCCCCCACCTGTACATTCACTGCAAGGAGGATCTGTCCCCCCACCAATACATTCACTGCAAGGAGGATCTGTCCCCCCACCTGTACATTCACTGCAAAGAGGATCTGTTCCCCCACCTGTACATTCACTGCAAGGAGGATCTGTCCCCCCACCAATACATTCACTGCAAGGAGGATCTGTCCCCCCACCTGTACATTCACTGCAAGGAGGATCTGTCCCCCCTCCAGTACATTCACTGCAAAGAGGATCTGTCCCCCCTCCAGTACATTCACTGCAAGGAGGATCTGTCCCCCCACCAATACATTCACTGCAAGGAGGATCTGTCCCCCCACCAGTACATTCACTGCAAGGAGGATCTGTCCCCCCACCAATACATTCACTGCAAGGAGGATCTGTCCCCCTACCAATACATTCACTGCAAGGAGGATCTGTCCCCCCACCTGTACATTCACTGCAAGGAGGATCTGTCCCCCCACCTGTACATTCACTGCAAGGAGGATCTGTCCCCCCACCTGTACATTCACTGCAAGGAGGATCTGTCCCCCCACCTGTACATTCACTGCAAGGAGGATCTGTCCCCCCACCAGTACATTCACTGCAAGGAGGATCTGTCCCCCCACCAGTACATTCACTGCAAGGAGGATCTGTCCCCCCACCAATACATTCACTGCAAGGAGGATCTGTCCCCCTACCAATACATTCACTGCAAGGAGGATCTGTCCCCCCCACCTGTACATTCACTGCAAGGAGGATCTGTCCCCCCACCAATACATTCACTGCAAGGAGGATCTGTCCCCCCACCTGTACATTCACTGCAAGGAGGATCTGTCCCCCCACCAATACATTCACTGCAAGGAGGATCTGTCCCCCTACCAATACATTCACTGCAAGGAGGATCTTTCCCCCCACAAGTACATTCACTGCAAGGAGGATCTGTCCCCCCACCAGTACATTCACTGCAAGGACGATCTGTCCCCCCACCAATACATTCACTGCAAGGAGGATCTGTCCCCCTACCAATACATTCACTGCAAGGAGGATCTGTCCCCCACCTGTACATTCACTGCAAGGAGGATCTGTCCCCCACCTGTACATTCACTGCAAGGAGGATCTGTCCCCCCACCTGTACATTCACTGCAAGGAGGATCTGTCCCCCCACCAATACATTCACTGCAAGGAGGATCTGTCCCCCCACCAATACATTCACTGCAAGGAGGATCTGTCCCCCCACCTGTACATTCACTGCAAGGAGGATCTGTCCCCCCACCAGTACATTCACTACAAGGAGGATCTGTCCCCCCACCAATACATTCACTGCAAGGAGGATCTGTCCCCCTACCAATACATTCACTGCAAGGAGGATCTGTCCCCCACCTGTACATTCACTGCAAGGAGGATCTGTCCCCCCACCAATACATTCACTGCAAGGAGGATCTGTCCCCCTACAAATACATTCACTGCAAGGAGGATCTTTCCCCCCACCAGTACATTCACTGCAAGGAGGATCTGTCCCCCCACCAGTACATTCACTGCAAGGAGGATCTGTCCCCCCACCAATACATTCACTGCAAGGAGGATCTGTCCCCCCACCAATACATTCACTGCAAGGAGGATCTGTCCCCCCACCTGTACATTCACTGCAAGGAGGATCTGTCCCCCCACCTGTACATTCACTGCAAGGAGGATCTGTCCCCCCACCTGTACATTCACTGCAAGGAGGATCTGTCCCCCCACCTGTACATTCACTGCAAGGAGGATCTGTCCCCCCACCTGTACATTCACTGCAAGGAGGATCTGTCCCCCACCAATACATTCACTGCAAGGAGGATCTGTCCCCCTACCAATACATTCACTGCAAGGAGGATCTGTCCCCCTACCAATACATTCACTGCAAGGAGGATCTGTCCCCCCACCAATACATTCACTGCAAGGAGGATCTGTCCCCCCACCAGTACATTCACTGCAAGGAGAATCTGTCCCCCCACCTGTACATTCACTGCAATGAGGATCTGTCCCCCCACCTGTACATTCACTGCAAGGAGGATCTGTCCCCCTACCAATACATTCACTGCAAGGAGGATCTGTCCCCCCACCTGTACATTCACTGCAAGGAGGATCTGTCCCCCACCTGTACATTCACTGCAAGGAGGATCTGTCCCCCCACCAGTACATTCACTGCAAGGAGGATCTGTCCCCCTACCAATACATTCACTGCAAGGAGGATCTGTCCCCCCACCAGTACATTCACTGCAAGGAGGATCTGTCCCCCCACCTGTACATTCACTGCAAGGAGGATCTGTTCCCCCACCTGTACATTCACTGCAAGGAGGATCTGTCCCCCCACCAATACATTCACTGCAAGGAGGATCTGTCCCCCTACCAATACATTCACTGCAAGGAGGATCTGTCCCCCCACCTGTACATTCACTGCAAGGAGGATCTGTCCCCCCACCTGTACATTCACTGCAAGGAGGATCTGTCCCCCCACCAATACATTCACTGCAAGGAGGATCTGTCCCCCCACCAATACATTCACTGCAAGGAGGATCTGTCCCCCCACCAATACATTCACTGCAAGGAGGATCTGTCCCCCCACCAGTACATTCACTGCAAGGAGGATCTGTCCCCCCACCTGTACATTCACTGCAAAGAGGATCTGTCCCCCCACCAATACATTCACTGCAAGGAGGATCTGTCCCCCTACCAATACATTCACTGCAAGGAGGATCTGTCCCCCCCACCTGTACATTCACTGCAAGGAGGATCTGTCCCCCTACCAATACATTCACTGCAAGGAGGATCTGTCCCCCACCTGTATATTCACTGCAAGGAGGATCTGTCCCCCCACCAGTACATTCACTGCAAGGAGGATCTGTCCCCCTACCAATACATTCACTGCAAGGAGGATCTGTCCCCCCACCAGTACATTCACTGCAAGGAGGATCTGTCCCCCACCTGTACATTCACTGCAAGGAAGATCTGTCCCCCCACCTGTACATTCACTGCAAGGAGGATCTGTCCCCCACCTGTACATTCACTGCAAGGAGGATCTGTCCCCCTACCAATGCATTCACTGCAAGGAGGATCTGTCCCCCCACCTGTACATTCACTGCAAGGAGGATCTGTCCCCCCACCTGTACATTCACTGCAAGGAGGATCTGTCCCCCCACCAATACATTCACTGCAAGGAGGATCTGTCCCCCCACCTGTACATTCACTGCAAGGAGGATCTGTCCCCCACCAATACATTCACTGCAAGGAGGATCTGTTCCCCCACCTGTACATTCACTGCAAGGAGGATCTGTCCCCCTACCAATACATTCACTGCAAGGAGGATCTGTCCCCCTACCAATACATTCACTGCAAGGAGGATCTGTCCCCCCACCTGTACATTCACTGCAAGGAGGATCTGTCCCCCCACCTGTACATTCACTGCAAGGAGGATCTGTCCCCCCACCTGTACATTCACTGCAAGGAGGATCTGTCCCCCCACCAATACATTCACTGCAAGGAGGATCTGTCCCCCCACCTGTACATTCACTGCAAGGAGGATCTGTCCCCCACCAATACATTCACTGCAAGGAGGATCTGTTCCCCCACCTGTACATTCACTGCAAGGAGGATCTGTCCCCCCACCTGTACATTCACTGCAAGGAGGATCTGTCCCCCCACCTGTACATTCACTGCAAGGAGGATCTGTTCCCCCACCTGTACATTCACGGCAAGGAGGATCTGTCCCCCCACCAATACATTCACTGCAAGGAGGATCTGTCCCCCCACCTGTACATTCACTGCAAGGAGGATCTGTTCCCCCACCTGTACATTCACTGCAAGGAGGATCTGTCCCCCCACCAATACATTCACTGCAAGGAGGATCTGTCCCCCCACCTGTACATTCACTGCAAGGAGGATCTGTCCCCCCACCTGTACATTCACTGCAAGGAGGATCTGTCCCCCCACCTGTACATTCACTGCAAGGAGGATCTGTCCCCCCACCTGTACATTCACTGCAAGGAGGATCTGTCCCCCCACCTGTACATTCACTGCAAGGAGGATCTGTCCCCCCACCAATACATTCACTGCAAGGAGGATCTGTCCCCCTACCAATACATTCACTGCAAGGAGGATCTGCCCCCCTACCAATACATTCACTGCAAGGAGGATCTGTCCCCCCACCAATACATTCACTGCAAGGAGGATCTGTCCCCCCACCAGTACATTCACTGCAAGGAGAATCTGTCCCCCCACCTGTACATTCACTGCAAGGAGGATCTGTCCCCCCACCAATACATTCACTGCAAGGAGGATCTGTCCCCCTACCAATACATTCACTGCAAGGAGGATCTGTCCCCCCACCTGTACATTCACTGCAAGGAGGATCTGTCCCCCTACCAATACATTCACTGCAAGGAGGATCTGTCCCCCACCTGTACATTCACTGCAAGGAGGATCTGTCCCCCCACCAGTACATTCACTGCAAGGAGGATCTGTCCCCCTACCAATACATTCACTGCAAGGAGGATCTGTCCCCCTACCAATACATTCACTGCAAGGAGGATCTGTCCCCCTACCAATACATTCACTGCAAGGAGGATCTGTCCCCCCACCTGTACATTCACTGCAAGGAGGATCTGTCCCCCCACCAATACATTCACTGCAAGGAGGATCTGTCCCCCTACCAATACATTCACTGCAAGGAGGATCTGTCCCCCCACCTGTACATTCACTGCAAGGAGGATCTGTCCCCCTACCAATACATTCACTGCAAGGAGGATCTGTCCCCAACCTGTACATTCACTGCAAGGAGGATCTGTCCCCCCACCAGTACATTCACTGCAAGGAGGATCTGTCCCCCTACCAATACATTCACTGCAAGGAGGATCTGTCCCCCCACCAGTACATTCACTGCAAGGAGGATCTGTCCCCCTACCAATACATTCACTGCAAGGAGGATCTGTCCCCCACCTGTACATTCACTGCAAGGAGGATCTGTCCCCCCACCAGTACATTCACTGCAAGGAGGATCTGTCCCCCCACCAATACATTCACTGCAAGGAGGATCTGTCCCCCCACCTGTACATTCACTGCAAGGAGGATCTGTCCCCCTACCAATACATTCACTGCCAGGAGGATCTGTCCCCCACTTGTACATTCACTGCAAGGAGGATCTGCCCCCCCACCAGTACATTCACTGCAAGGAGGATCTGTCCCCCCACCAATACATTCACTGCAAGGAGGATCTGTCACCCCACCAGTACATTCACTGCAAGGAGGATCTGTCCCCCCACCAGTACATTCACTGCAAGGAGGATCTGTCCCCCTACCAATACATTCACTGCAAGGAGGATCTGTCCCCCACCTGTACATTCACTGCAAGGAGGATCTGTCCCCCCACCAATACATTCACTGCAAGGAGGATCTGTCCCCCCACCTGTACATTCACTGCAAGGAGGATCTGTCCCCCCACCAATACATTCACTGCAAGGAGGATCTGTCCCCCTACCAATACATTCACTGCAAGGAGGATCTGTCCCCCTACCAATACATTCACTGCAATGAGGATCTGTCCCCCCACCTGTACATTCACTGCAAGGAGGATCTGTCCCCCTACCAATACATTCACTGCAAGGAGGATCTGTCCCCCCACCTGTACATTCACTGCAAGGAGGATCTGTCCCCCACCAGTACATTCACTGCAAGGAGGATCTGTCCCCCTACCAATACATTCACTGCAAGGAGGATCTGTCCCCCCACCAGTACATTCACTGCAAGGAGGATCTGTCCCCCACCAATACATTCACTGCAAGGAGGATCTGTTCCCCCACCTGTACATTCACTGCAAGGAGGATCTGTCCCCCCACCAGTACATTCACTGCAAGGAGGATCTGTCCCCCCACCAGTACATTCACTGCAAGGAGGATCTGTCCCCGCACCAATACATTCACTGCAAGGAGGATCTGTCCCCCTACCAATACATTCACTGCAAGGAGGATCTGTCCCCCCACCTGTACATTCACTGCAAGGAGGATCTGTCCCCCTACCAATACATTCACTGCAAGGAGGATCTGTCCCCCCACCAATACATTCACTGCAAGGAGGATCTGTCCCCCTACCAATACATTCACTGCAAGGAGGATCTGTCCCCCCACCAGTACATTCACTGCAAGGAGGATCTGTCCCCCACCAGTACATTCACTGCAAGGAGGATCTGTCCCCCCACCAATACATTCACTGCAAGGAGGATCTGTCCCCCTACCAATACATTCACTGCAAGGAGGATCTGTCCCCCCACCTGTACATTCACTGCAAGGAGGATCTGTCCCCCCACCTGTACATTCACTGCAAGGAGGATCTGTCCCCCCACCAATACATTCACTGCAAGGAGGATCTGTCCCCCCACCAATACATTCACTGCAAGGAGGATCTGTCCCCCCACCTGTACATTCACTGCAAGGAGGATCTGTCCCCCCACCAGTACATTCACTGCAAGGAGGATCTGTCCCCCCACCAGTACATTCACTGCAAGGAGGATCTGTCCCCCCACCAATACATTCACTGCAAGGAGGATCTGTCCCCCTACCAATACATTCACTGCAAGGAGGATCTGTCCCCCCACCTGTACATTCACTGCAAGGAGGATCTGTCCCCCCACCAATACATTCACTGCAAGGAGGATCTGTCCCCCCACCTGTACATTCACTGCAAGGAGGATCTGTCCCCCCTCCAGTACATTCACTGCAAAGAGGATCTGTCCCCCCTCCAGTACATTCACTGCAAGGAGGATCTGTCCCCCCACCAATACATTCACTGCAAGGAGGATCTGTCCCCCCACCAGTACATTCACTGCAAGGATGATCTGTCCCCCCACCAATACATTCACTGCAAGGAGGATCTGTCCCCCTACCAATACATTCACTGCAAGGAGGATCTGTCCCCCCACCTGTACATTCACTGCAAGGAGGATCTGTCCCCCCACCTGTACATTCACTGCAAGGAGGATCTTTCCCCCACCTGTACATTCACTGCAAGGAGGATCTGTCCCCCCACCTGTACATTCACTGCAAGGAGGATCTGTCCCCCCACCTGTACATTCACTGCAAGGAGGATCTGTCCCCCCACCTGTACATTCACTGCAAGGAGGTTCTGTTCCCCCACCTGTACATTCACTGCAAGGAGGATCTGTCCCCCCACCAATACATTCACTGCAAGGAGGATCTGTCCCCCCACCTGTACATTCACTGCAAGGAGGATCTGTTCCCCCACCTGTACATTCACTGCAAGGAGGATCTGTCCCCCCACCAATACATTCACTGCAAGGAGGATCTGTCCCCGCACCTGTACATTCACTGCAAGGAGGATCTGTCCCCCCACCTGTACATTCACTGCAAGGAGGATCTGTCCCCCCACCTGTACATTCACTGCAAGGAGGATCTGTCCCCCCACCTGTACATTCACTGCAAGGAGGATCTGTCCCCCCACCTGTACATTCACTGCAAGGAGGATCTGTCCCCCCACCAATACATTCACTGCAAGGAGGATCTGTCCCCCTACCAATACATTCACTGCAAGGAGGATCTGTCCCCCTACCAATACATTCACTGCAAGGAGGATCTGTCCCCCCACCAATACATTCACTGCAAGGAGGATCTGTCCCCCCACCAGTACATTCACTGCAAGGAGAATCTGTCCCCCCACCTGTACATTCACTGCAAGGAGGATCTGTCCCCCCACCAATACATTCACTGCAAGGAGGATCTGTCCCCCTACCAATACATTCACTGCAAGGAGGATCTGTCCCCCCACCTGTACATTCACTGCAAGGAGGATCTGTCCCCCTACCAATACATTCACTGCAAGGAGGATCTGTCCCCCACCAGTACATTCACTGCAAGGAGGATCTGTCCCCCCACCTGTACATTCACTGCAAAGAGGATCTGTCCCCCCACCAATACATTCACTGCAAGGAGGATCTGTCCCCCCACCTGTACATTCACTGCAAGGAGGATCTGTCCCCCTACCAATACATTCACTGCAATGAGGATCTGTCCCCCACCTGTATATTCACTGCAAGGAGGATCTGTCCCCCCACCAGTACATTCACTGCAAGGAGGATCTGTCCCCCTACCAATACATTCACTGCAAGGAGGATCTGTCCCCCCACCAGTACATTCACTGCAAGGAGGATCTGTCCCCCTACCAATACATTCACTGCAATGAGGATCTGTCCCCCACCTGTATATTCACTGCAAGGAGGATCTGTCCCCCCACCAGTACATTCACTGCAAGGAGGATCTGTCCCCCTACCAATACATTCACTGCAAGGAGGATCTGTCCCCCCACCAGTACATTCACTGCAAGGAGGATCTGTCCCCCTACCAATACATTCACTGCAAGGAGGATCTGTCCCCCACCTGTACATTCACTGCAAGGAGGATCTGTCCCCCCACCAGTACATTCACTGCAAGGAGGATCTGTCCCCCCACCAATACATTCACTGCAAGGAGGATCTGTCCCCCCACCTGTACATTCACTGCAAGGAGGATCTGTCCCCCTACCAATACATTCACTGCAAGGAGGATCTGTCCCCCACTTGTACATTCACTGCAAGGAGAATCTGTCCCCCCACCAGTACATTCACTGCAAGGAGGATCTGTCCCCCCACCAGTACATTCACTGCAAGGAGAATCTGTCCCCCCACCTGTACATTCACTGCAAGGAGGATCTGTCCCCCCACCAATACATTCACTGCAAGGAGGATCTGTCCCCCCACCAGTACATTCACTGCAAGGAGGATCTGTCCCCCCACCAGTACATTCACTGCAAGGAGGATCTGTCCCCCCACCAATACATTCACTGCAAGGAGGATCTGTCCCCCTACCAATACATTCACTGCAAGGAGGATCTGTCCCCCCACCTGTACATTCACTGCAAGGAGGATCTGTCCCCCTACCAATACATTCACTGCAAGGAGGATCTGTCCCCCCTCCAGTACATTCACTGCAAAGAGGATCTGTCCCCCCTCCAGTACATTCACTGCAAGGAGGATCTGTCCCCCCACCAATACATTCACTGCAAGGAGGATCTGTCCCCCCACCAGTACATTCACTGCAAGGAGGATCTGTCCCCCCACCAATACATTCACTGCAAGGAGGATCTGTCCCCCTACCAATACATTCACTGCAAGGAGGATCTGTCCCCCCACCTGTACATTCACTGCAAGGAGGATCTGTCCCCCCACCTGTACATTCACTGCAAGGAGGATCTTTCCCCCACCTGTACATTCACTGCAAGGAGGATCTGTCCCCCCACCTGTACATTCACTGCAAGGAGGATCTGTCCCCCCACCTGTACATTCACTGCAAGGAGGATCTGTCCCCCCACCTGTACATTCACTACAAGGAGGTTCTGTTCCCCCACCTGTACATTCACTGCAAGGAGGATCTGTCCCCCCACCAATACATTCACTGCAAGGAGGATCTGTCCCCCCACCTGTACATTCACTGCAAGGAGGATCTGTTCCCCCACCTGTACATTCACTGCAAGGAGGATCTGTCCCCCCACCAATACATTCACTGCAAGGAGGATCTGTCCCCGCACCTGTACATTCACTGCAAGGAGGATCTGTCCCCCCACCTGTACATTCACTGCAAGGAGGATCTGTCCCCCCACCTGTACATTCACTGCAAGGAGGATCTGTCCCCCCACCTGTACATTCACTGCAAGGAGGATCTGTCCCCCCACCTGTACATTCACTGCAAGGAGGATCTGTCCCCCCAATACATTCACTGCAAGGAGGATCTGTCCCCCTACCAATACATTCACTGCAAGGAGGATCTGTCCCCCTACCAATACAGTCACTGCAAGGAGGATCTGTCCCCCCACCAATACATTCACTGCAAGGAGGATCTGTCCCCCCACCAGTACATTCACTGCAAGGAGAATCTGTCCCCCCATCTGTACATTCACTGCAAGGAGGATCTGTCCCCCCACCAATACATTCACTGCAAGGAGGATCTGTCCCCCTACCAATACATTCACTGCAAGGAGGATCTGTCCCCCCACCTGTACATTCACTGCAAGGAGGATCTGTCCCCCTACCAATACATTCACTGCAAGGAGGATCTGTCCCCCACCAGTACATTCACTGCAAGGAGGATCTGTCCCCCCACCTGTACATTCACTGCAAAGAGGATCTGTCCCCCCACCAATACATTCACTGCAAGGAGGATCTGTCCCCCTACCAATACATTCACTGCAAGGAGGATCTGTCCCCCCACCTGTACATTCACTGCAAGGAGGATCTGTCCCCCTACCAATACATTCACTGCAAGGAGGATCTGTCCCCCACCTGTATATTCACTGCAAGGAGGATCTGTCCCCCCACCAGTACATTCACTGCAAGGAGGATCTGTCCCCCTACCAATACATTCACTGCAAGGAGGATCTGTCCCCCCACCAGTACATTCACTGCAAGGAGGATCTGTCCCCCTACCAATACATTCACTGCAAGGAGGATCTGTCCCCCACCTGTACATTCACTGCAAGGAGGATCTGTCCCCCCACCAATACATTCACTGCAAGGAGGATCTGTCCCCCTACCAATACATTCACTGCAAGGAGGATCTGTCCCCCACTTGTACATTCACTGCAAGGAGAATCTGTCCCCCCACCAGTACATTCACTGCAAGGAGGATCTGTCCACCCACCAATACATTCACTGCAAGGAGGATCTGTCCCCCCACCAGTAAATTCACTGCAAGGAGGATCTGTCCCCCCACCAGTACATTCACTGCAAGGAGGATCTGTCCCCCTACCAATACATTCACTGCAAGGAGGATCTGTCCCCCCACCTGTACATTCACTGCAAGGAGGATCTGTCCCCCCACCAATACATTCACTGCAAGGAGGATCTGTCCCCCCACCTGTACATTCACTGCAAGGAGGATCTGTCCCCCCACCAATACATTCACTGCAAGGAGGATCTGTCCCCCTACCAATACATTCACTGCAAGGAGGATCTGTCCCCCTACCAATACATTCACTGCAATGAGGATCTGTCCCCCCACCTGTACATTCACTGCAAGGAGGATCTGTCCCCCTACCAATACATTCACTGCAAGGAGGATCTGTCCCCCCACCTGTACATTCACTGCAAGGAGGATCTGTCCCCCTACCAATACATTCACTGCAAGGAAGATCTGTCCCCCCACCTGTACATTCACTGCAAGGAGGATCTGTCCCCCCAGCTGTACATTCACTGCAAGGAGGATCTGTCCCCCTACCAATACATTCACTGCAAGGAGGATCTGTCCCCCCACCTGTACATTCACTGCAAGGAGGATCTGTCCCCCCACCAATACATTCACTGCAAGGAGGATCTGTCCCCCCACCTGTACATTCACTGCAATGAGGATCTGTCCCCCCACCTGTACATTCACTGCAAGGAGGATCTGTCCCCCCACCAATACATTCACTGCAAGGAGGATCTGTCCCCCCACCTGTACATTCACTGCAAGGAGGATCTGTCCCCCCCACCTGTACATTCACTGCAAGGAGGATCTGTCCCCCCACCAATACATTCACTGCAAGGAGGATCTGTCCCCCCACCTGTACATTCACTGCAAGGAGGATATGTCCCCCACCAATACATTCACTGCAAGGAGGATCTGTTCCCCCACCTGTACATTCACTGCAAGGAGGATCTGTCCCCCTACCAATACATTCACTGCAAGGAGGATCTGTCCCCCTACCAATACATTCACTGCAAGGAGGATCTGTCCCCCCACCTGTACATTCACTGCAAGGAGGATCTGTCCCCCCACCTGTACATTCACTGCAAGGAGGATCTGTCCCCCCACCAATACATTCACTGCAAGGAGGATCTGTCCCCCCACCTGTACATTCACTGCAAGGAGGATCTGTCCCCCACCAATACATTCACTGCAAGGAGGATCTGTCCCCCCACCTGTACATTCACTGCAAGGAGGATCTGTTCCCCCACCTGTACATTCACTGCAAGGAGGATCTGTCCCCCCACCAATACATTCACTGCAAGGAGGATCTGTCCCCCCACCTGTACATTCACTGCAAGGAGGATCTGTTCCCCCACCTGTACATTCACTGCAAGGAGGATCTGTCCCCCCACCAATACATTCACTGCAAGGAGGATCTGTCCCCCCACCTGTACATTCACTGCAAGGAGGATCTGTCCCCCCACCTGTACATTCACTGCAAGGAGGATCTGTCCCCCCACCTGTACATTCACTGCAAGGAGGATCTGTCCCCCCACCTGTACATTCACTGCAAGGAGGATCTGTCCCCCCACCTGTACATTCACTGCAAGGAGGATCTGTCCCCCCACCAATACATTCACTGCAAGGAGGATCTGTCCCCCTACCAATACATTCACTGCAAGGAGGATCTGTCCCCCTACCAATACATTCACTGCAAGGAGGATCTGTCCCCCCACCAATACATTCACTGCAAGGAGGATCTGTCCCCCCACCAGTACATTCACTGCAAGGAGAATCTGTCCCCCCACCTGTACATTCACTGCAAGGAGGATCTGTCCCCCCACCAATACATTCACTGCAAGAAGGATCTGTCCCCCTACCAATACATTCACTGCAAGGAGGATCTGTCCCCCCACCTGTACATTCACTGCAAGGAGGATCTGTCCCCCTACCAATACATTCACTGCAAGGAGGATCTGTCCCCCACCTGTACATTCACTGCAAGGAGGATCTGTCCCCCCACCAGTACATTCACTGCAAGGAGGATCTGTCCCCCTACCAATACATTCACTGCAAGGAGGATCTGTCCCCCCACCAGTACATTCACTGCAAGGAGGATCTGTCCCCCACCTGTACATTCACTGCAAGGAGGATCTGTCCCCCCACCTGTACATTCACTGCAAGGAGGATCTGTCCCCCCACCAATACATTCACTGCAAGGAGGATCTGTCCCCCTACCAATACATTCACTGCAAGGAGGATCTGTCCCCCACCTGTACATTCACTGCAAGGAGGATCTGTCCCCCACCTGTACATTCACTGCAAGGAGGATATGTCCCCCCACCAATACATTCACTGCAAGGAGGATCTGTCCCCCCACCAATACATTCACTGCAAGGAGGATCTGTCCCCCCACCAATACATTCACTGCAAGGAGGATCTGTCCCCCCACCAGTACATTCACTGCAAGGAGGATCTGTCCCCCCACCAGTACATTCACTGCAAGGAGGATCTGTCCCCCCACCAATACATTCACTGCAAGGAGGATCTGTCCCCCTACCAATACATTCACTGCAAGGAGGATCTGTCCCCCCACCTGTACATTCACTGCAAGGAGGATCTGTCCCCCTACCAATACATTCACTGCAAGGAGGATCTGTCCCCCACCTGTACATTCACTGCAAGGAGGATCTGTCCCCCCACCAGTACATTCACTGCAAGGAGGATCTGTCCCCCTACCAATACATTCACTGCAAGGAGGATCTGTCCCCCCACCAGTACATTCACTGCAAGGAGGATCTGTCCCCCTACCAATACATTCACTGCAAGGAGGATCTGTCCCCCACCTGTACATTCACTGCAAGGAGGATCTGTCCCCCCACCAGTACATTCACTGCAATGAGGATCTGTCCCCCCACCAATACATTCACTGCAAGGAGGATCTGTCCCCCCACCTGTACATTCACTGCAAGGAGGATCTGTCCCCCTACCAATACATTCACTGCAAGGAGGATCTGTCCCCCACTTGTACATTCACTGCAAGGAGGATCTGTCCCCCCACCAGTACATTCACTGCAAGGAGGATCTGTCCCCCCACCAACACATTCACTGCAAGGAGGATCTGTCCCCCCACCAGTACATTCACTGCAAGGAGGATCTGTCCCCCCACCAGTACATTCACTGCAAGGAGGATCTGTCCCCCTACCAATACATTCACTGCAAGGAGGATCTGTCCCCCCACCTGTACATTCACTGCAAGGAGGATCTGTCCCCCCACCAATACATTCACTGCAAGGAGGATCTGTCCCCCCACCTGTACATTCACTGCAAGGAGGATCTGTCCCCCCACCAATACATTCACTGCAAGGAGGATCTGTCCCCCTACCAATACATTCACTGCAAGGAGGATCTGTCCCCCTACCAATACATTCACTGCAATGAGGATCTGTCCCCCCACCTGTACATTCACTGCAAGGAGGATCTGTCCCCCTACCAATACATTCACTGCAAGGAGGATCTGTCCCCCCACCAGTACATTCACTGCAAGGAGGATCTGTCCCCCACCAATACATTCACTGCAAGGAGGATCTGTTCCCCCACCTGTATATTCACTGCAAGGAGGATCTGTCCCCCCACCAGTACATTCACTGCAAGGAGGATCTGTCCCCCCACCAGTACATTCACTGCAAGGAGGATCTGTCCCCGCACCAATACATTCACTGCAAGGAGGATCTGTCCCCCTACCAATACATTCACTGCAAGGAGGATCTGTCCCCCCACCTGTACATTCACTGCAAGGAGGATCTGTCCCCCTACCAATACATTCACTGCAAGGAGGATCTGTCCCCCCACCAGTACATTCACTGCAAGGAGGATCTGTCCCCCACCAGTACATTCACTGCAAGGAGGATCTGTCCCCCTACCAATACATTCACTGCAAGGAGGATCTGTCCCCCCACCAATACATTCACTGCAAGGAGGATCTGTCCCCCTACCAATACATTCACTGCAAGGAGGATCTGTCCCCCCACCTGTACATTCACTGCAAGGAGGATCTGTCCCCCCACCTGTACATTCACTGCAAGGAGGATCTGTCCCCCCACCAATACATTCACTGCAAGGAGGATCTGTCCCCCCACCAATACATTCACTGCAAGGAGGATCTGTCCCCCCACCTGTACATTCACTGCAAGGAGGATCTGTCCCCCCACCAGTACATTCACTGCAAGGAGGATCTGTCCCCCCACCAGTACATTCACTGCAAGGAGGATCTGCCCCACCACCAATACATTCACTGCAAGGAGGATCTGTCCCCCCACCTGTACATTCACTGCAAGGAGGATCTGTCCCCCCACCTGTACATTCACTGCAAGGAGGATCTGTCCCCCCACCAGTACATTCACTGCAAGGAGGATCTGTCCCCCCACCAATACATTCACTGCAAGGAGGATCTGTCCCCCTACCAGTACATTCACTGCAAGGAGGATCTGTCCCCCCACCTGTACATTCACTGCAAGGAGGATCTGTCCCCCCACCAATACATTCACTGCAAGGAGGATCTGTCCCCCCACCTGTACATTCACTGCAAGGAGGATCTGTCCCCCACCAATACGTTTACTGCAAGGAGGATCTGTTCCCCCACCTGTACATTCACTGCAAGGAGGATCTGTCCCCCCACCTGTACATTCACTGCAAGGAGGATCTGTCCCCCCACCTGTACATTCACTGCAAGGAGGATCTGTTCCCCCACCTGTACATTCACTGCAAGGAGGATCTGTCCCCCCACCAATACATTCACTGCAAGGAGGATCTGTCCCCCCACCTGTACATTCACTGCAAGGAGGATCTGTTCCCCCACCTGTACATTCACTGCAAGGAGGATCTGTCCCCCCACCAATACATTCACTGCAAGGAGGATCTGTCCCCCCACCTGTACATTCACTGCAAGGAGGATCTGTCCCCCCACCTGTACATTCACTGCAAGGAGGATCTGTCCCCCCACCTGTACATTCACTGCAAGGAGGATCTGTCCCCCCACCTGTACATTCACTGCAAGGAGGATCTGTCCCCCCACCTGTACATTCACTGCAAGGAGGATCTGTCCCCCACCAATACATTCACTGCAAGGAGGATCTGTCCCCCTACCAATACATTCACTGCAAGGAGGATCTGTCCCCCTACCAATACATTCACTGCAAGGAGGATCTGTCCCCCCACCAATACATTCACTGCAAGGAGGATCTGTCCCCCCACCAGTACATTCACTGCAAGGAGAATCTGTCCCCCCACCTGTACATTCACTGCAAGGAGGATCTGTCCCCCCACCAATACATTCACTGCAAGGAGGATCTGTCCCCCTACCAATACATTCACTGCAAGGAGGATCTGTCCCCCCACCTGTACATTCACTGCAAGGAGGATCTGTCCCCCACCTGTACATTCACTGCAAGGAGGATCTGTCCCCCCACCAGTACATTCACTGCAAGGAGGATCTGTCCCCCTACCAATACATTCACTGCAAGGAGGATCTGTCCCCCCACCAGTACATTCACTGCAAGGAGGATCTGTCCCCCCACCTGTACATTCACTGCAAGGAGGATCTGTTCCCCCACCTGTACATTCACTGCAAGGAGGATCTGTCCCCCCACCAATACATTCACTGCAAGGAGGATCTGTCCCCCTACCAATACATTCACTGCAAGGAGGATCTGTCCCCCCACCTGTACATTCACTGCAAGGAGGATCTGTCCCCCCACCTGTACATTCACTGCAAGGAGGATCTGTCCCCCCACCAATACATTCACTGCAAGGAGGATCTGTCCCCCCACCAATACATTCACTGCAAGGAGGATCTGTCCCCCCACCAATACATTCACTGCAAGGAGGATCTGTCCCCCCACCAGTACATTCACTGCAAGGAGGATCTGTCCCCCCACCTGTACATTCACTGCAAAGAGGATCTGTCCCCCCACCAATACATTCACTGCAAGGAGGATCTGTCCCCCTACCAATACATTCACTGCAAGGAGGATCTGTCCCCCCACCTGTACATTCACTGCAAGGAGGATCTGTCCCCCTACCAATACATTCACTGCAAGGAGGATCTGTCCCCCACCTGTATATTCACTGCAAGGAGGATCTGTCCCCCCACCAGTACATTCACTGCAAGGAGGATCTGTCCCCCTACCAATACATTCACTGCAAGGAGGATCTGTCCCCCCACCAGTACATTCACTGCAAGGAGGATCTGTCCCCCTACCAATACATTCACTGCAAGGAGGATCTGTCCCCCACCTGTACATTCACTGCAAGGAGGATCTGTCCCCCCACCAGTACATTCACTGCAAGGAGGATCTGTCCCCCCACCAATACATTCACTGCAAGGAGGATCTGTCCCCCCACCTGTACATTCACTGCAAGGAGGATCTGTCCCCCCACCTGTACATTCACTGCAAGGAGGATCTGTCCCCCCACCTGTACATTCACTGCAAGGAGGATCTGTCCCCCTACCAATACATTCACTGCAAGGAGGATCTGTCCCCCCACCAATACATTCACTGCAAGGAGGATCTGTCCCCCTACCAATACATTCACTGCAAGGAGGATCTGTCCCCCCACCAGTACATTCACTGCAAGGAGGATCTGTCCCCCACCAGTACATTCACTGCAAGGAGGATCTGTCCCCCTACCAATACATTCACTGCAAGGAGGATCTGTCCCCCCACCAATACATTCACTGCAAGGAGGATCTGTCCCCCTACCAATACATTCACTGCAAGGAGGATCTGTCCCCCCACCTGTACATTCACTGCAAGGAGGATCTGTCCCCCCACCTGTACATTCACTGCAAGGAGGATCTGTCCCCCCACCAATACATTCACTGCAAGGAGGATCTGTCCCCCCACCAATACATTCACTGCAAGGAGGATCTGTCCCCCCACCTGTACATTCACTGCAAGGAGGATCTGTCCCCCCACCAGTACATTCACTGCAAGGAGGATCTGTCCCCCCACCAGTACATTCACTGCAAGGAGGATCTGCCCCACCACCAATACATTCACTGCAAGGAGGATCTGTCCCCCCACCTGTACATTCACTGCAAGGAGGATCTGTCCCCCCACCTGTACATTCACTGCAAGGAGGATCTGTCCCCCCACCAGTACATTCACTGCAAGGAGGATCTGTCCCCCCACCAATACATTCACTGCAAGGAGGATCTGTCCCCCTACCAATACATTCACTGCAAGGAGGATCTGTCCCCCCACCTGTACATTCACTGCAAGGAGGATCTGTCCCCCCACCAATACATTCACTGCAAGGAGGATCTGTCCCCCCACCTGTACATTCACTGCAAGGAGGATCTGTCCCCCACCAATACGTTTACTGCAAGGAGGATCTGTTCCCCCACCTGTACATTCACTGCAAGGAGGATCTGTCCCCCCACCTGTACATTCACTGCAAGGAGGATCTGTCCCCCCACCTGTACATTCACTGCAAGGAGGATCTGTTCCCCCACCTGTACATTCACTGCAAGGAGGATCTGTCCCCCCACCAATACATTCACTGCAAGGAGGATCTGTCCCCCCACCTGTACATTCACTGCAAGGAGGATCTGTTCCCCCACCTGTACATTCACTGCAAGGAGGATCTGTCCCCCCACCAATACATTCACTGCAAGGAGGATCTGTCCCCCCACCTGTACATTCACTGCAAGGAGGATCTGTCCCCCCTCCAGTACATTCACTGCAAAGAGGATCTGTCCCCCCTCCAGTACATTCACTGCAAGGAGGATCTGTCCCCCCACCAATACATTCACTGCAAGGAGGATCTGTCCCCCCACCAGTACATTCACTGCAAGGAGGATCTGTCCCCCCACCAATACATTCACTGCAAGGAGGATCTGTCCCCCTACCAATACATTCACTGCAAGGAGGATCTGTCCCCCCACCTGTACATTCACTGCAAGGAGGATCTGTCCCCCCACCTGTACATTCACTGCAAGGAGGATCTGTCCCCCCACCTGTACATTCACTGCAAGGAGGATCTGTCCCCCCACCTGTACATTCACTGCAAGGAGGATCTGTCCCCCCACCAGTACATTCACTGCAAGGAGGATCTGTCCCCCCACCAGTACATTCACTGCAAGGAGGATCTGTCCCCCCACCAATACATTCACTGCAAGGAGGATCTGTCCCCCTACCAATACATTCACTGCAAGGAGGATCTGTCCCCCCCACCTGTACATTCACTGCAAGGAGGATCTGTCCCCCCACCAATACATTCACTGCAAGGAGGATCTGTCCCCCCACCTGTACATTCACTGCAAGGAGGATCTGTCCCCCCACCAATACATTCACTGCAAGGAGGATCTGTCCCCCTACCAATACATTCACTGCAAGGAGGATCTTTCCCCCCACAAGTACATTCACTGCAAGGAGGATCTGTCCCCCCACCAGTACATTCACTGCAAGGACGATCTGTCCCCCCACCAATACATTCACTGCAAGGAGGATCTGTCCCCCTACCAATACATTCACTGCAAGGAGGATCTGTCCCCCACCTGTACATTCACTGCAAGGAGGATCTGTCCCCCACCTGTACATTCACTGCAAGGAGGATCTGTCCCCCCACCTGTACATTCACTGCAAGGAGGATCTGTCCCCCCACCAATACATTCACTGCAAGGAGGATCTGTCCCCCCACCAATACATTCACTGCAAGGAGGATCTGTCCCCCCACCTGTACATTCACTGCAAGGAGGATCTGTCCCCCCACCAGTACATTCACTACAAGGAGGATCTGTCCCCCCACCAATACATTCACTGCAAGGAGGATCTGTCCCCCTACCAATACATTCACTGCAAGGAGGATCTGTCCCCCACCTGTACATTCACTGCAAGGAGGATCTGTCCCCCCACCAATACATTCACTGCAAGGAGGATCTGTCCCCCTACAAATACATTCACTGCAAGGAGGATCTTTCCCCCCACCAGTACATTCACTGCAAGGAGGATCTGTCCCCCCACCAGTACATTCACTGCAAGGAGGATCTGTCCCCCCACCAATACATTCACTGCAAGGAGGATCTGTCCCCCCACCAATACATTCACTGCAAGGAGGATCTGTCCCCCCACCTGTACATTCACTGCAAGGAGGATCTGTCCCCCCACCTGTACATTCACTGCAAGGAGGATCTGTCCCCCCACCTGTACATTCACTGCAAGGAGGATCTGTCCCCCCACCTGTACATTCACTGCAAGGAGGATCTGTCCCCCCACCTGTACATTCACTGCAAGGAGGATCTGTCCCCCACCAATACATTCACTGCAAGGAGGATCTGTCCCCCTACCAATACATTCACTGCAAGGAGGATCTGTCCCCCTACCAATACATTCACTGCAAGGAGGATCTGTCCCCCCACCAATACATTCACTGCAAGGAGGATCTGTCCCCCCACCAGTACATTCACTGCAAGGAGAATCTGTCCCCCCACCTGTACATTCACTGCAAGGAGGATCTGTCCCCCCACCAATACATTCACTGCAAGGAGGATCTGTCCCCCTACCAATACATTCACTGCAAGGAGAATCTGTCCCCCCACCTGTACATTCACTGCAAGGAGGATCTGTCCCCCACCTGTACATTCACTGCAAGGAGGATCTGTCCCCCCACCAGTACATTCACTGCAAGGAGGATCTGTCCCCCTACCAATACATTCACTGCAAGGAGGATCTGTCCCCCCACCAGTACATTCACTGCAAGGAGGATCTGTCCCCCCACCTGTACATTCACTGCAAGGAGGATCTGTTCCCCCACCTGTACATTCACTGCAAGGAGGATCTGCCCCCCCACCAATACATTCACTGCAAGGAGGATCTGTCCCCCTACCAATACATTCACTGCAAGGAGGATCTGTCCCCCCACCTGTACATTCACTGCAAGGAGGATCTGTCCCCCCACCTGTACATTCACTGCAAGGAGGATCTGTCCCCCCACCAATACATTCACTGCAAGGAGGATCTGTCCCCCCACCAATACATTCACTGCAAGGAGGATCTGTCCCCCCACCAATACATTCACTGCAAGGAGGATCTGTCCCCCCACCAGTACATTCACTGCAAGGAGGATCTGTCCCCCCACCTGTACATTCACTGCAAAGAGGATCTGTCCCCCCACCAATACATTCACTGCAAGGAGGATCTGTCCCCCTACCAATACATTCACTGCAAGGAGGATCTGTCCCCCCCACCTGTACATTCACTGCAAGGAGGATCTGTCCCCCTACCAATACATTCACTGCAAGGAGGATCTGTCCCCCACCTGTATATTCACTGCAAGGAGGATCTGTCCCCCCACCAGTACATTCACTGCAAGGAGGATCTGTCCCCCTACCAATACATTCACTGCAAGGAGGATCTGTCCCCCCACCAGTACATTCACTGCAAGGAGGATCTGTCCCCCACCTGTACATTCACTGCAAGGAAGATCTGTCCCCCCACCTGTACATTCACTGCAAGGAGGATCTGTCCCCCACCTGTACATTCACTGCAAGGAGGATCTGTCCCCCTACCAATGCATTCACTGCAAGGAGGATCTGTCCCCCCACCTGTACATTCACTGCAAGGAGGATCTGTCCCCCCACCTGTACATTCACTGCAAGGAGGATCTGTCCCCCCACCAATACATTCACTGCAAGGAGGATCTGTCCCCCCACCTGTACATTCACTGCAAGGAGGATCTGTCCCCCACCAATACATTCACTGCAAGGAGGATCTGTTCCCCCACCTGTACATTCACTGCAAGGAGGATCTGTCCCCCTACCAATACATTCACTGCAAGGAGGATCTGTCCCCCTACCAATACATTCACTGCAAGGAGGATCTGTCCCCCCACCTGTACATTCACTGCAAGGAGGATCTGTCCCCCCACCTGTACATTCACTGCAAGGAGGATCTGTCCCCCCACCTGTACATTCACTGCAAGGAGGATCTGTCCCCCCACCAATACATTCACTGCAAGGAGGATCTGTCCCCCCACCTGTACATTCACTGCAAGGAGGATCTGTCCCCCACCAATACATTCACTGCAAGGAGGATCTGTTCCCCCACCTGTACATTCACTGCAAGGAGGATCTGTCCCCCCACCTGTACATTCACTGCAAGGAGGATCTGTCCCCCCACCTGTACATTCACTGCAAGGAGGATCTGTTCCCCCACCTGTACATTCACGGCAAGGAGGATCTGTCCCCCCACCAATACATTCACTGCAAGGAGGATCTGTCCCCCCACCTGTACATTCACTGCAAGGAGGATCTGTTCCCCCACCTGTACATTCACTGCAAGGAGGATCTGTCCCCCCACCAATACATTCACTGCAAGGAGGATCTGTCCCCCCACCTGTACATTCACTGCAAGGAGGATCTGTCCCCCCACCTGTACATTCACTGCAAGGAGGATCTGTCCCCCCACCTGTACATTCACTGCAAGGAGGATCTGTCCCCCCACCTGTACATTCACTGCAAGGAGGATCTGTCCCCCCACCTGTACATTCACTGCAAGGAGGATCTGTCCCCCCACCAATACATTCACTGCAAGGAGGATCTGTCCCCCTACCAATACATTCACTGCAAGGAGGATCTGCCCCCCTACCAATACATTCACTGCAAGGAGGATCTGTCCCCCCACCAATACATTCACTGCAAGGAGGATCTGTCCCCCCACCAGTACATTCACTGCAAGGAGGATCTGTCCCCCACCTGTACATTCACTGCAAGGAGGATCTGTCCCCCCACCTGTACATTCACTGCAAGGAGGATCTGTCCCCCCACCAGTACATTCACTGCAAGGAGGATCTGTCCCCCTACCAATACATTCACTGCAAGGAGGATCTGTCCCCCTACCAATACATTCACTGCAAGGAGGATCTGTCCCCCTACCAATACATTCACTGCAAGGAGGATCTGTCCCCCCACCTGTACATTCACTGCAAGGAGGATCTGTCCCCCCACCAATACATTCACTGCAAGGAGGATCTGTCCCCCTACCAATACATTCACTGCAAGGAGGATCTGTCCCCCCACCTGTACATTCACTGCAAGGAGGATCTGTCCCCCTACCAATACATTCACTGCAAGGAGGATCTGTCCCCCACCTGTACATTCACTGCAAGGAGGATCTGTCCCCCCACCAGTACATTCACTGCAAGGAGGATCTGTCCCCCTACCAATACATTCACTGCAAGGAGGATCTGTCCCCCCACCAGTACATTCACTGCAAGGAGGATCTGTCCCCCTACCAATACATTCACTGCAAGGAGGATCTGTCCCCCACCTGTACATTCACTGCAAGGAGGATCTGTCCCCCCACCAGTACATTCACTGCAAGGAGGATCTGTCCCCCCACCAATACATTCACTGCAAGGAGGATCTGTCCCCCCACCTGTACATTCACTGCAAGGAGGATCTGTCCCCCTACCAATACATTCACTGCCAGGAGGATCTGTCCCCCACTTGTACATTCACTGCAAGGAGGATCTGCCCCCCCACCAGTACATTCACTGCAAGGAGGATCTGTCCCCCCACCAATACATTCACTGCAAGGAGGATCTGTCACCCCACCAGTACATTCACTGCAAGGAGGATCTGTCCCCCCACCAGTACATTCACTGCAAGGAGGATCTGTCCCCCTACCAATACATTCACTGCAAGGAGGATCTGTCCCCCACCTGTACATTCACTGCAAGGAGGATCTGTCCCCCCACCAATACATTCACTGCAAGGAGGATCTGTCCCCCCACCTGTACATTCACTGCAAGGAGGATCTGTCCCCCCACCAATACATTCACTGCAAGGAGGATCTGTCCCCCTACCAATACATTCACTGCAAGGAGGATCTGTCCCCCTACCAATACATTCACTGCAATGAGGATCTGTCCCCCCACCTGTACATTCACTGCAAGGAGGATCTGTCCCCCTACCAATACATTCACTGCAAGGAGGATCTGTCCCCCCACCTGTACATTCACTGCAAGGAGGATCTGTCCCCCACCAGTACATTCACTGCAAGGAGGATCTGTCCCCCTACCAATACATTCACTGCAAGGAGGATCTGTCCCCCCACCAGTACATTCACTGCAAGGAGGATCTGTCCCCCACCAATACATTCACTGCAAGGAGGATCTGTTCCCCCACCTGTACATTCACTGCAAGGAGGATCTGTCCCCCCACCAGTACATTCACTGCAAGGAGGATCTGTCCCCCCACCAGTACATTCACTGCAAGGAGGATCTGTCCCCGCACCAATACATTCACTGCAAGGAGGATCTGTCCCCCTACCAATACATTCACTGCAAGGAGGATCTGTCCCCCCACCTGTACATTCACTGCAAGGAGGATCTGTCCCCCCACCTGTACATTCACTGCAAGGAGGATCTGTCCCCCCACCTGTACATTCACTGCAAGGAGGATCTGTCCCCCCACCAGTACATTCACTGCAAGGAGGATCTGTCCCCCCACCAGTACATTCACTGCAAGGAGGATCTGTCCCCCCACCAATACATTCACTGCAAGGAGGATCTGTCCCCCTACCAATACATTCACTGCAAGGAGGATCTGTCCCCCCCACCTGTACATTCACTGCAAGGAGGATCTGTCCCCCCACCAATACATTCACTGCAAGGAGGATCTGTCCCCCCACCTGTACATTCACTGCAAGGAGGATCTGTCCCCCCACCAATACATTCACTGCAAGGAGGATCTGTCCCCCTACCAATACATTCACTGCAAGGAGGATCTTTCCCCCACAAGTACATTCACTGCAAGGAGGATCTGTCCCCCCACCAGTACATTCACTGCAAGGACGATCTGTCCCCCCACCAATACATTCACTGCAAGGAGGATCTGTCCCCCTACCAATACATTCACTGCAAGGAGGATCTGTCCCCCACCTGTACATTCACTGCAAGGAGGATCTGTCCCCCACCTGTACATTCACTGCAAGGAGGATCTGTCCCCCCACCTGTACATTCACTGCAAGGAGGATCTGTCCCCCCACCAATACATTCACTGCAAGGAGGATCTGTCCCCCCACCAATACATTCACTGCAAGGAGGATCTGTCCCCCCACCTGTACATTCACTGCAAGGAGGATCTGTCCCCCCACCAGTACATTCACTACAAGGAGGATCTGTCCCCCCACCAATACATTCACTGCAAGGAGGATCTGTCCCCCTACCAATACATTCACTGCAAGGAGGATCTGTCCCCCACCTGTACATTCACTGCAAGGAGGATCTGTCCCCCCACCAATACATTCACTGCAAGGAGGATCTGTCCCCCTACAAATACATTCACTGCAAGGAGGATCTTTCCCCCCACCAGTACATTCACTGCAAGGAGGATCTGTCCCCCCACCAGTACATTCACTGCAAGGAGGATCTGTCCCCCTACCAATACATTCACTGCAAGGAGGATCTGTCCCCCACCTGTACATTCACTGCAAGGAGGATCTGTCCCCCCACCAGTACATTCACTGCAAGGAGGATCTGTCCCCCTACCAATACATTCACTGCAAGGAGGATCTGTCCCCCCACCAGTACATTCACTGCAAGGAGGATCTGTCCCCCTACCAATACATTCACTGCAAGGAGGATCTGTCCCCCACCTGTACATTCACTGCAAGGAGGATCTGTCCCCCCACCAGTACATTCACTGCAATGAGGATCTGTCCCCCCACCAATACATTCACTGCAAGGAGGATCTGTCCCCCCACCTGTACATTCACTGCAAGGAGGATCTGTCCCCCTACCAATACATTCACTGCAAGGAGGATCTGTCCCCCACTTGTACATTCACTGCAAGGAGGATCTGTCCCCCCACCAGTACATTCACTGCAAGGAGGATCTGTCCCCCCACCAACACATTCACTGCAAGGAGGATCTGTCCCCCCACCAGTACATTCACTGCAAGGAGGATCTGTCCCCCCACCAGTACATTCACTGCAAGGAGGATCTGTCCCCCTACCAATACATTCACTGCAAGGAGGATCTGTCCCCCCACCTGTACATTCACTGCAAGGAGGATCTGTCCCCCCACCAATACATTCACTGCAAGGAGGATCTGTCCCCCCACCTGTACATTCACTGCAAGGAGGATCTGTCCCCCCACCAATACATTCACTGCAAGGAGGATCTGTCCCCCCACCTGTACATTCACTGCAAGGAGGATCTGTCCCCCACCAATACGTTTACTGCAAGGAGGATCTGTTCCCCCACCTGTACATTCACTGCAAGGAGGATCTGTCCCCCCACCTGTACATTCACTGCAAGGAGGATCTGTCCCCCCACCTGTACATTCACTGCAAGGAGGATCTGTTCCCCCACCTGTACATTCACTGCAAGGAGGATCTGTCCCCCCACCAATACATTCACTGCAAGGAGGATCTGTCCCCCCACCTGTACATTCACTGCAAGGAGGATCTGTTCCCCCACCTGTACATTCACTGCAAGGAGGATCTGTCCCCCCACCAATACATTCACTGCAAGGAGGATCTGTCCCCCCACCTGTACATTCACTGCAAGGAGGATCTGTCCCCCCTCCAGTACATTCACTGCAAGGAGGATCTGTCCCCCCACCTGTACATTCACTGCAAGGAGGATCTGTCCCCCCACCTGTACATTCACTGCAAGGAGGATCTGTCCCCCCACCTGTACATTCACTGCAAGGAGGATCTGTCCCCCCACCTGTACATTCACTGCAAGGAGGATCTGTCCCCCCACCAGTACATTCACTGCAAGGAGGATCTGTCCCCCCACCAGTACATTCACTGCAAGGAGGATCTGTCCCCCCACCAATACATTCACTGCAAGGAGGATCTGTCCCCCTACCAATACATTCACTGCAAGGAGGATCTGTCCCCCCCACCTGTACATTCACTGCAAGGAGGATCTGTCCCCCCACCAATACATTCACTGCAAGGAGGATCTGTCCCCCCACCTGTACATTCACTGCAAGGAGGATCTGTCCCCCCACCAATACATTCACTGCAAGGAGGATCTGTCCCCCTACCAATACATTCACTGCAAGGAGGATCTTTCCCCCACAAGTACATTCACTGCAAGGAGGATCTGTCCCCCCACCAGTACATTCACTGCAAGGACGATCTGTCCCCCCACCAATACATTCACTGCAAGGAGGATCTGTCCCCCTACCAATACATTCACTGCAAGGAGGATCTGTCCCCCACCTGTACATTCACTGCAAGGAGGATCTGTCCCCCACCTGTACATTCACTGCAAGGAGGATCTGTCCCCCCACCTGTACATTCACTGCAAGGAGGATCTGTCCCCCCACCAATACATTCACTGCAAGGAGGATCTGTCCCCCCACCAATACATTCACTGCAAGGAGGATCTGTCCCCCCACCTGTACATTCACTGCAAGGAGGATCTGTCCCCCCACCAGTACATTCACTACAAGGAGGATCTGTCCCCCCACCAATACATTCACTGCAAGGAGGATCTGTCCCCCTACCAATACATTCACTGCAAGGAGGATCTGTCCCCCACCTGTACATTCACTGCAAGGAGGATCTGTCCCCCCACCAATACATTCACTGCAAGGAGGATCTGTCCCCCTACAAATACATTCACTGCAAGGAGGATCTTTCCCCCCACCAGTACATTCACTGCAAGGAGGATCTGTCCCCCCACCAGTACATTCACTGCAAGGAGGATCTGTCCCCCTACCAATACATTCACTGCAAGGAGGATCTGTCCCCCACCTGTACATTCACTGCAAGGAGGATCTGTCCCCCCACCAGTACATTCACTGCAAGGAGGATCTGTCCCCCTACCAATACATTCACTGCAAGGAGGATCTGTCCCCCCACCAGTACATTCACTGCAAGGAGGATCTGTCCCCCTACCAATACATTCACTGCAAGGAGGATCTGTCCCCCACCTGTACATTCACTGCAAGGAGGATCTGTCCCCCCACCAGTACATTCACTGCAATGAGGATCTGTCCCCCCACCAATACATTCACTGCAAGGAGGATCTGTCCCCCCACCTGTACATTCACTGCAAGGAGGATCTGTCCCCCTACCAATACATTCACTGCAAGGAGGATCTGTCCCCCACTTGTACATTCACTGCAAGGAGGATCTGTCCCCCCACCAGTACATTCACTGCAAGGAGGATCTGTCCCCCCACCAACACATTCACTGCAAGGAGGATCTGTCCCCCCACCAGTACATTCACTGCAAGGAGGATCTGTCCCCCCACCAGTACATTCACTGCAAGGAGGATCTGTCCCCCTACCAATACATTCACTGCAAGGAGGATCTGTCCCCCCACCTGTACATTCACTGCAAGGAGGATCTGCCCCCCCACCAATACATTCACTGCAAGGAGGATCTGTCCCCCCACCTGTACATTCACTGCAAGGAGGATCTGTCCCCCCACCAATACATTCACTGCAAGGAGGATCTGTCCCCCTACCAATACATTCACTGCAAGGAGGATCTGTCCCCCTACCAATACATTCACTGCAATGAGGATCTGTCCCCCCACCTGTACATTCACTGCAAGGAGGATCTGTCCCCCTACCAATACATTCACTGCAAGGAGGATCTGTCCCCCCACCAGTACATTCACTGCAAGGAGGATCTGTCCCCCACCAATACATTCACTGCAAGGAGGATCTGTTCCCCCACCTGTATATTCACTGCAAGGAGGATCTGTCCCCCCACCAGTACATTCACTGCAAGGAGGATCTGTCCCCCCACCAGTACATTCACTGCAAGGAGGATCTGTCCCCGCACCAATACATTCACTGCAAGGAGGATCTGTTCCCCTACGGATACATTCACTGCAAGGAGGATCTGTCCCCCCACCTGTACATTCACTGCAAGGAGGATCTGTCCCCCTACCAATACATTCACTGCAAGGAGGATCTGTCCCCCCACCAGTACATTCACTGCAAGGAGGATCTGTCCCCCACCAGTACATTCACTGCAAGGAGGATCTGTCCCCCTACCAATACATTCACTGCAAGGAGGATCTGTCCCCCCACCAATACATTCACTGCAAGGAGGATCTGTCCCCCTACCAATACATTCACTGCAAGGAGGATCTGTCCCCCCACCTGTACATTCACTGCAAGGAGGATCTGTCCCCCCACCTGTACATTCACTGCAAGGAGGATCTGTCCCCCCACCAATACATTCACTGCAAGGAGGATCTGTCCCCCCACCAATACATTCACTGCAAGGAGGATCTGTCCCCCCACCTGTACATTCACTGCAAGGAGGATCTGTCCCCCCACCAGTACATTCACTGCAAGGAGGATCTGTCCCCCCACCAGTACATTCACTGCAAGGAGGATCTGCCCCACCACCAATACATTCACTGCAAGGAGGATCTGTCCCCCCACCTGTACATTCACTGCAAGGAGGATCTGTCCCCCCACCTGTACATTCACTGCAAGGAGGATCTGTCCCCCCACCAGTACATTCACTGCAAGGAGGATCTGTCCCCCCACCAATACATTCACTGCAAGGAGGATCTGTCCCCCTACCAGTACATTCACTGCAAGGAGGATCTGTCCCCCCACCAATACATTCACTGCAAGGAGGATCTGTCCCCCCACCTGTACATTCACTGCAAGGAGGATCTGTCCCCCACCAATACGTTTACTGCAAGGAGGATCTGTTCCCCCACCTGTACATTCACTGCAAGGAGGATCTGTCCCCCCACCTGTACATTCACTGCAAGGAGGATCTGTCCCCCCACCTGTACATTCACTGCAAGGAGGATCTGTTCCCCCACCTGTACATTCACTGCAAGGAGGATCTGTCCCCCCACCAATACATTCACTGCAAGGAGGATCTGTCCCCCCACCTGTACATTCACTGCAAGGAGGATCTGTTCCCCCACCTGTACATTCACTGCAAGGAGGATCTGTCCCCCCACCAATACATTCACTGCAAGGAGGATCTGTCCCCCCACCTGTACATTCACTGCAAGGAGGATCTGTCCCCCCACCTGTACATTCACTGCAAGGAGGATCTGTCCCCCCACCTGTACATTCACTGCAAGGAGGATCTGTCCCCCCACCTGTACATTCACTGCAAGGAGGATCTGTCCCCCCACCTGTACATTCACTGCAAGGAGGATCTGTCCCCCACCAATACATTCACTGCAAGGAGGATCTGTCCCCCTACCAATACATTCACTGCAAGGAGGATCTGTCCCCCTACCAATACATTCACTGCAAGGAGGATCTGTCCCCCCACCAATACATTCACTGCAAGGAGGATCTGTCCCCCCACCAGTACATTCACTGCAAGGAGAATCTGTCCCCCCACCTGTACATTCACTGCAAGGAGGATCTGTCCCCCCACCAATACATTCACTGCAAGGAGGATCTGTCCCCCTACCAATACATTCACTGCAAGGAGGATCTGTCCCCCCACCTGTACATTCACTGCAAGGAGGATCTGTCCCCCACCTGTACATTCACTGCAAGGAGGATCTGTCCCCCCACCAGTACATTCACTGCAAGGAGGATCTGTCCCCCTACCAATACATTCACTGCAAGGAGGATCTGTCCCCCCACCAGTACATTCACTGCAAGGAGGATCTGTCCCCCCACCTGTACATTCACTGCAAGGAGGATCTGTTCCCCCACCTGTACATTCACTGCAAGGAGGATCTGTCCCCCCACCAATACATTCACTGCAAGGAGGATCTGTCCCCCTACCAATACATTCACTGCAAGGAGGATCTGTCCCCCCACCTGTACATTCACTGCAAGGAGGATCTGTCCCCCCACCTGTACATTCACTGCAAGGAGGATCTGTCCCCCCACCAATACATTCACTGCAAGGAGGATCTGTCCCCCCACCAATACATTCACTGCAAGGAGGATCTGTCCCCCCACCAATACATTCACTGCAAGGAGGATCTGTCCCCCCACCAGTACATTCACTGCAAGGAGGATCTGTCCCCCCACCTGTACATTCACTGCAAAGAGGATCTGTCCCCCCACCAATACATTCACTGCAAGGAGGATCTGTCCCCCTACCAATACATTCACTGCAAGGAGGATCTGTCCCCCCCACCTGTACATTCACTGCAAGGAGGATCTGTCCCCCTACCAATACATTCACTGCAAGGAGGATCTGTCCCCCACCTGTATATTCACTGCAAGGAGGATCTGTCCCCCCACCAGTACATTCACTGCAAGGAGGATCTGTCCCCCTACCAATACATTCACTGCAAGGAGGATCTGTCCCCCCACCAGTACATTCACTGCAAGGAGGATCTGTCCCCCTACCAATACATTCACTGCAAGGAGGATCTGTCCCCCACCTGTACATTCACTGCAAGGAGGATCTGTCCCCCCACCAGTACATTCACTGCAAGGAGGATCTGTCCCCCCACCAATACATTCACTGCAAGGAGGATCTGTCCCCCCACCTGTACATTCACTGCAAGGAGGATCTGTCCCCCCACCTGTACATTCACTGCAAGGAGGATCTGTCCCCCCACCTGTACATTCACTGCAAGGAGGATCTGTCCCCCTACCAATACATTCACTGCAAGGAGGATCTGTCCCCCCACCAATACATTCACTGCAAGGAGGATCTGTCCCCCTACCAATACATTCACTGCAAGGAGGATCTGTCCCCCCACCAGTACATTCACTGCAAGGAGGATCTGTCCCCCACCAGTACATTCACTGCAAGGAGGATCTGTCCCCCTACCAATACATTCACTGCAAGGAGGATCTGTCCCCCCACCAATACATTCACTGCAAGGAGGATCTGTCCCCCTACCAATACATTCACTGCAAGGAGGATCTGTCCCCCCACCTGTACATTCACTGCAAGGAGGATCTGTCCCCCCACCTGTACATTCACTGCAAGGAGGATCTGTCCCCCACCAATACATTCACTGCAAGGAGGATCTGTCCCCCCACCAATACATTCACTGCAAGGAGGATCTGTCCCCCCACCTGTACATTCACTGCAAGGAGGATCTGTCCCCCCACCAGTACATTCACTGCAAGGAGGATCTGTCCCCCCACCAGTACATTCACTGCAAGGAGGATCTGCCCCACCACCAATACATTCACTGCAAGGAGGATCTGTCCCCCCACCTGTACATTCACTGCAAGGAGGATCTGTCCCCCCACCTGTACATTCACTGCAAGGAGGATCTGTCCCCCCACCAGTACATTCACTGCAAGGAGGATCTGTCCCCCCACCAATACATTCACTGCAAGGAGGATCTGTCCCCCTACCAATACATTCACTGCAAGGAGGATCTGTCCCCCCACCTGTACATTCACTGCAAGGAGGATCTGTCCCCCACCAATACATTCACTGCAAGGAGGATCTGTCCCCCCACCTGTACATTCACTGCAAGGAGGATCTGTCCCCCACCAATACGTTTACTGCAAGGAGGATCTGTTCCCCCACCTGTACATTCACTGCAAGGAGGATCTGTCCCCCCACCTGTACATTCACTGCAAGGAGGATCTGTCCCCCCACCTGTACATTCACTGCAAGGAGGATCTGTTCCCCCACCTGTACATTCACTGCAAGGAGGATCTGTCCCCCCACCAATACATTCACTGCAAGGAGGATCTGTCCCCCCACCTGTACATTCACTGCAAGGAGGATCTGTTCCCCCACCTGTACATTCACTGCAAGGAGGATCTGTCCCCCCACCAATACATTCACTGCAAGGAGGATCTGTCCCCCCACCTGTACATTCACTGCAAGGAGGATCTGTCCCCCCTCCAGTACATTCACTGCAAAGAGGATCTGTCCCCCCTCCAGTACATTCACTGCAAGGAGGATCTGTCCCCCCACCAATACATTCACTGCAAGGAGGATCTGTCCCCCCACCAGTACATTCACTGCAAGGAGGATCTGTCCCCCCACCAATACATTCACTGCAAGGAGGATCTGTCCCCCTACCAATACATTCACTGCAAGGAGGATCTGTCCCCCCACCTGTACATTCACTGCAAGGAGGATCTGTCCCCCCACCTGTACATTCACTGCAAGGAGGATCTGTCCCCCCACCTGTACATTCACTGCAAGGAGGATCTGTCCCCCCACCTGTACATTCACTGCAAGGAGGATCTGTCCCCCCACCAGTACATTCACTGCAAGGAGGATCTGTCCCCCCACCAGTACATTCACTGCAAGGAGGATCTGTCCCCCCACCAATACATTCACTGCAAGGAGGATCTGTCCCCCTACCAATACATTCACTGCAAGGAGGATCTGTCCCCCCCACCTGTACATTCACTGCAAGGAGGATCTGTCCCCCCACCAATACATTCACTGCAAGGAGGATCTGTCCCCCCACCTGTACATTCACTGCAAGGAGGATCTGTCCCCCCACCAATACATTCACTGCAAGGAGGATCTGTCCCCCTACCAATACATTCACTGCAAGGAGGATCTTTCCCCCCACAAGTACATTCACTGCAAGGAGGATCTGTCCCCCCACCAGTACATTCACTGCAAGGACGATCTGTCCCCCCACCAATACATTCACTGCAAGGAGGATCTGTCCCCCTACCAATACATTCACTGCAAGGAGGATCTGTCCCCCACCTGTACATTCACTGCAAGGAGGATCTGTCCCCCACCTGTACATTCACTGCAAGGAGGATCTGTCCCCCCACCTGTACATTCACTGCAAGGAGGATCTGTCCCCCCACCAATACATTCACTGCAAGGAGGATCTGTCCCCCCACCAATACATTCACTGCAAGGAGGATCTGTCCCCCCACCTGTACATTCACTGCAAGGAGGATCTGTCCCCCCACCAGTACATTCACTACAAGGAGGATCTGTCCCCCCACCAATACATTCACTGCAAGGAGGATCTGTCCCCCTACCAATACATTCACTGCAAGGAGGATCTGTCCCCCACCTGTACATTCACTGCAAGGAGGATCTGTCCCCCCACCAATACATTCACTGCAAGGAGGATCTGTCCCCCTACAAATACATTCACTGCAAGGAGGATCTTTCCCCCCACCAGTACATTCACTGCAAGGAGGATCTGTCCCCCCACCAGTACATTCACTGCAAGGAGGATCTGTCCCCCCACCAATACATTCACTGCAAGGAGGATCTGTCCCCCCACCAATACATTCACTGCAAGGAGGATCTGTCCCCCCACCTGTACATTCACTGCAAGGAGGATCTGTCCCCCCACCTGTACATTCACTGCAAGGAGGATCTGTCCCCCCACCTGTACATTCACTGCAAGGAGGATCTGTCCCCCCACCTGTACATTCACTGCAAGGAGGATCTGTCCCCCCACCTGTACATTCACTGCAAGGAGGATCTGTCCCCCACCAATACATTCACTGCAAGGAGGATCTGTCCCCCTACCAATACATTCACTGCAAGGAGGATCTGTCCCCCTACCAATACATTCACTGCAAGGAGGATCTGTCCCCCCACCAATACATTCACTGCAAGGAGGATCTGTCCCCCCACCAGTACATTCACTGCAAGGAGAATCTGTCCCCCCACCTGTACATTCACTGCAATGAGGATCTGTCCCCCCACCTGTACATTCACTGCAAGGAGGATCTGTCCCCCTACCAATACATTCACTGCAAGGAGGATCTGTCCCCCCACCTGTACATTCACTGCAAGGAGGATCTGTCCCCCACCTGTACATTCACTGCAAGGAGGATCTGTCCCCCCACCAGTACATTCACTGCAAGGAGGATCTGTCCCCCTACCAATACATTCACTGCAAGGAGGATCTGTCCCCCCACCAGTACATTCACTGCAAGGAGGATCTGTCCCCCCACCTGTACATTCACTGCAAGGAGGATCTGTTCCCCCACCTGTACATTCACTGCAAGGAGGATCTGTCCCCCCACCAATACATTCACTGCAAGGAGGATCTGTCCCCCTACCAATACATTCACTGCAAGGAGGATCTGTCCCCCCACCTGTACATTCACTGCAAGGAGGATCTGTCCCCCCACCTGTACATTCACTGCAAGGAGGATCTGTCCCCCCACCAATACATTCACTGCAAGGAGGATCTGTCCCCCCACCAATACATTCACTGCAAGGAGGATCTGTCCCCCCACCAATACATTCACTGCAAGGAGGATCTGTCCCCCCACCAGTACATTCACTGCAAGGAGGATCTGTCCCCCCACCTGTACATTCACTGCAAAGAGGATCTGTCCCCCCACCAATACATTCACTGCAAGGAGGATCTGTCCCCCTACCAATACATTCACTGCAAGGAGGATCTGTCCCCCCCACCTGTACATTCACTGCAAGGAGGATCTGTCCCCCTACCAATACATTCACTGCAAGGAGGATCTGTCCCCCACCTGTATATTCACTGCAAGGAGGATCTGTCCCCCCACCAGTACATTCACTGCAAGGAGGATCTGTCCCCCTACCAATACATTCACTGCAAGGAGGATCTGTCCCCCCACCAGTACATTCACTGCAAGGAGGATCTGTCCCCCACCTGTACATTCACTGCAAGGAAGATCTGTCCCCCCACCTGTACATTCACTGCAAGGAGGATCTGTCCCCCACCTGTACATTCACTGCAAGGAGGATCTGTCCCCCTACCAATGCATTCACTGCAAGGAGGATCTGTCCCCCCACCTGTACATTCACTGCAAGGAGGATCTGTCCCCCCACCTGTACATTCACTGCAAGGAGGATCTGTCCCCCCACCAATACATTCACTGCAAGGAGGATCTGTCCCCCCACCTGTACATTCACTGCAAGGAGGATCTGTCCCCCACCAATACATTCACTGCAAGGAGGATCTGTTCCCCCACCTGTACATTCACTGCAAGGAGGATCTGTCCCCCTACCAATACATTCACTGCAAGGAGGATCTGTCCCCCTACCAATACATTCACTGCAAGGAGGATCTGTCCCCCCACCTGTACATTCACTGCAAGGAGGATCTGTCCCCCCACCTGTACATTCACTGCAAGGAGGATCTGTCCCCCCACCTGTACATTCACTGCAAGGAGGATCTGTCCCCCCACCAATACATTCACTGCAAGGAGGATCTGTCCCCCCACCTGTACATTCACTGCAAGGAGGATCTGTCCCCCACCAATACATTCACTGCAAGGAGGATCTGTTCCCCCACCTGTACATTCACTGCAAGGAGGATCTGTCCCCCCACCTGTACATTCACTGCAAGGAGGATCTGCCCCCCCACCTGTACATTCACTGCAAGGAGGATCTGTTCCCCCACCTGTACATTCACGGCAAGGAGGATCTGTCCCCCCACCAATACATTCACTGCAAGGAGGATCTGTCCCCCCACCTGTACATTCACTGCAAGGAGGATCTGTTCCCCCACCTGTACATTCACTGCAAGGAGGATCTGTCCCCCCACCAATACATTCACTGCAAGGAGGATCTGTCCCCCCACCTGTACATTCACTGCAAGGAGGATCTGTCCCCCCACCTGTACATTCACTGCAAGGAGGATCTGTCCCCCCACCTGTACATTCACTGCAAGGAGGATCTGTCCCCCCACCTGTACATTCACTGCAAGGAGGATCTGTCCCCCCACCTGTACATTCACTGCAAGGAGGATCTGTCCCCCCACCAATACATTCACTGCAAGGAGGATCTGTCCCCCTACCAATACATTCACTGCAAGGAGGATCTGCCCCCCTACCAATACATTCACTGCAAGGAGGATCTGTCCCCCCACCAATACATTCACTGCAAGGAGGATCTGTCCCCCCACCAGTACATTCACTGCAAGGAGAATCTGTCCCCCCACCTGTACATTCACTGCAAGGAGGATCTGTCCCCCCACCAATACATTCACTGCAAGGAGGATCTGTCCCCCTACCAATACATTCACTGCAAGGAGGATCTGTCCCCCCACCTGTACATTCACTGCAAGGAGGATCTGTCCCCCTACCAATACATTCACTGCAAGGAGGATCTGTCCCCCACCTGTACATTCACTGCAAGGAGGATCTGTCCCCCCACCAGTACATTCACTGCAAGGAGGATCTGTCCCCCTACCAATACATTCACTGCAAGGAGGATCTGTCCCCCTACCAATACATTCACTGCAAGGAGGATCTGTCCCCCTACCAATACATTCACTGCAAGGAGGATCTGTCCCCCCACCTGTACATTCACTGCAAGGAGGATCTGTCCCCCCACCAATACATTCACTGCAAGGAGGATCTGTCCCCCTACCAATACATTCACTGCAAGGAGGATCTGTCCCCCCACCTGTACATTCACTGCAAGGAGGATCTGTCCCCCTACCAATACATTCACTGCAAGGAGGATCTGTCCCCAACCTGTACATTCACTGCAAGGAGGATCTGTCCCCCCACCAGTACATTCACTGCAAGGAGGATCTGTCCCCCTACCAATACATTCACTGCAAGGAGGATCTGTCCCCCCACCAGTACATTCACTGCAAGGAGGATCTGTCCCCCTACCAATACATTCACTGCAAGGAGGATCTGTCCCCCACCTGTACATTCACTGCAAGGAGGATCTGTCCCCCCACCAGTACATTCACTGCAAGGAGGATCTGTCCCCCCACCAATACATTCACTGCAAGGAGGATCTGTCCCCCCACCTGTACATTCACTGCAAGGAGGATCTGTCCCCCTACCAATACATTCACTGCCAGGAGGATCTGTCCCCCACTTGTACATTCACTGCAAGGAGGATCTGCCCCCCCACCAGTACATTCACTGCAAGGAGGATCTGTCCCCCCACCAATACATTCACTGCAAGGAGGATCTGTCACCCCACCAGTACATTCACTGCAAGGAGGATCTGTCCCCCCACCAGTACATTCACTGCAAGGAGGATCTGTCCCCCTACCAATACATTCACTGCAAGGAGGATCTGTCCCCCACCTGTACATTCACTGCAAGGAGGATCTGTCCCCCCACCAATACATTCACTGCAAGGAGGATCTGTCCCCCCACCTGTACATTCACTGCAAGGAGGATCTGTCCCCCCACCAATACATTCACTGCAAGGAGGATCTGTCCCCCTACCAATACATTCACTGCAAGGAGGATCTGTCCCCCTACCAATACATTCACTGCAATGAGGATCTGTCCCCCCACCTGTACATTCACTGCAAGGAGGATCTGTCCCCCTACCAATACATTCACTGCAAGGAGGATCTGTCCCCCCACCTGTACATTCACTGCAAGGAGGATCTGTCCCCCACCAGTACATTCACTGCAAGGAGGATCTGTCCCCCTACCAATACATTCACTGCAAGGAGGATCTGTCCCCCCACCAGTACATTCACTGCAAGGAGGATCTGTCCCCCACCAATACATTCACTGCAAGGAGGATCTGTTCCCCCACCTGTACATTCACTGCAAGGAGGATCTGTCCCCCCACCAGTACATTCACTGCAAGGAGGATCTGTCCCCCCACCAGTACATTCACTGCAAGGAGGATCTGTCCCCGCACCAATACATTCACTGCAAGGAGGATCTGTCCCCCTACCAATACATTCACTGCAAGGAGGATCTGTCCCCCCACCTGTACATTCACTGCAAGGAGGATCTGTCCCCCTACCAATACATTCACTGCAAGGAGGATCTGTCCCCCCACCAATACATTCACTGCAAGGAGGATCTGTCCCCCTACCAATACATTCACTGCAAGGAGGATCTGTCCCCCCACCAGTACATTCACTGCAAGGAGGATCTGTCCCCCACCAGTACATTCACTGCAAGGAGGATCTGTCCCCCCACCAATACATTCACTGCAAGGAGGATCTGTCCCCCTACCAATACATTCACTGCAAGGAGGATCTGTCCCCCCACCTGTACATTCACTGCAAGGAGGATCTGTCCCCCCACCTGTACATTCACTGCAAGGAGGATCTGTCCCCCCACCAATACATTCACTGCAAGGAGGATCTGTCCCCCCACCAATACATTCACTGCAAGGAGGATCTGTCCCCCCACCTGTACATTCACTGCAAGGAGGATCTGTCCCCCCACCAGTACATTCACTGCAAGGAGGATCTGTCCCCCCACCAGTACATTCACTGCAAGGAGGATCTGTCCCCCCACCAATACATTCACTGCAAGGAGGATCTGTCCCCCTACCAATACATTCACTGCAAGGAGGATCTGTCCCCCCACCTGTACATTCACTGCAAGGAGGATCTGTCCCCCCACCAATACATTCACTGCAAGGAGGATCTGTCCCCCCACCTGTACATTCACTGCAAGGAGGATCTGTCCCCCCTCCAGTACATTCACTGCAAAGAGGATCTGTCCCCCCTCCAGTACATTCACTGCAAGGAGGATCTGTCCCCCCACCAATACATTCACTGCAAGGAGGATCTGTCCCCCCACCAGTACATTCACTGCAAGGATGATCTGTCCCCCCACCAATACATTCACTGCAAGGAGGATCTGTCCCCCTACCAATACATTCACTGCAAGGAGGATCTGTCCCCCCACCTGTACATTCACTGCAAGGAGGATCTGTCCCCCCACCTGTACATTCACTGCAAGGAGGATCTTTCCCCCACCTGTACATTCACTGCAAGGAGGATCTGTCCCCCCACCTGTACATTCACTGCAAGGAGGATCTGTCCCCCCACCTGTACATTCACTGCAAGGAGGATCTGTCCCCCCACCTGTACATTCACTGCAAGGAGGTTCTGTTCCCCCACCTGTACATTCACTGCAAGGAGGATCTGTCCCCCCACCAATACATTCACTGCAAGGAGGATCTGTCCCCCCACCTGTACATTCACTGCAAGGAGGATCTGTTCCCCCACCTGTACATTCACTGCAAGGAGGATCTGTCCCCCCACCAATACATTCACTGCAAGGAGGATCTGTCCCCGCACCTGTACATTCACTGCAAGGAGGATCTGTCCCCCCACCTGTACATTCACTGCAAGGAGGATCTGTCCCCCCACCTGTACATTCACTGCAAGGAGGATCTGTCCCCCCACCTGTACATTCACTGCAAGGAGGATCTGTCCCCCCACCTGTACATTCACTGCAAGGAGGATCTGTCCCCCCACCAATACATTCACTGCAAGGAGGATCTGTCCCCCTACCAATACATTCACTGCAAGGAGGATCTGTCCCCCTACCAATACATTCACTGCAAGGAGGATCTGTCCCCCCACCAATACATTCACTGCAAGGAGGATCTGTCCCCCCACCAGTACATTCACTGCAAGGAGAATCTGTCCCCCCACCTGTACATTCACTGCAAGGAGGATCTGTCCCCCCACCAATACATTCACTGCAAGGAGGATCTGTCCCCCTACCAATACATTCACTGCAAGGAGGATCTGTCCCCCCACCTGTACATTCACTGCAAGGAGGATCTGTCCCCCTACCAATACATTCACTGCAAGGAGGATCTGTCCCCCACCAGTACATTCACTGCAAGGAGGATCTGTCCCCCCACCTGTACATTCACTGCAAAGAGGATCTGTCCCCCCACCAATACATTCACTGCAAGGAGGATCTGTCCCCCCACCTGTACATTCACTGCAAGGAGGATCTGTCCCCCTACCAATACATTCACTGCAATGAGGATCTGTCCCCCACCTGTATATTCACTGCAAGGAGGATCTGTCCCCCCACCAGTACATTCACTGCAAGGAGGATCTGTCCCCCTACCAATACATTCACTGCAAGGAGGATCTGTCCCCCCACCAGTACATTCACTGCAAGGAGGATCTGTCCCCCTACCAATACATTCACTGCAATGAGGATCTGTCCCCCACCTGTATATTCACTGCAAGGAGGATCTGTCCCCCCACCAGTACATTCACTGCAAGGAGGATCTGTCCCCCTACCAATACATTCACTGCAAGGAGGATCTGTCCCCCCACCAGTACATTCACTGCAAGGAGGATCTGTCCCCCTACCAATACATTCACTGCAAGGAGGATCTGTCCCCCACCTGTACATTCACTGCAAGGAGGATCTGTCCCCCCACCAGTACATTCACTGCAAGGAGGATCTGTCCCCCCACCAATACATTCACTGCAAGGAGGATCTGTCCCCCCACCTGTACATTCACTGCAAGGAGGATCTGTCCCCCTACCAATACATTCACTGCAAGGAGGATCTGTCCCCCACTTGTACATTCACTGCAAGGAGAATCTGTCCCCCCACCAGTACATTCACTGCAAGGAGGATCTGTCCCCCCACCAGTACATTCACTGCAAGGAGAATCTGTCCCCCCACCTGTACATTCACTGCAAGGAGGATCTGTCCCCCCACCAATACATTCACTGCAAGGAGGATCTGTCCCCCCACCAGTACATTCACTGCAAGGAGGATCTGTCCCCCCACCAGTACATTCACTGCAAGGAGGATCTGTCCCCCCACCAATACATTCACTGCAAGGAGGATCTGTCCCCCTACCAATACATTCACTGCAAGGAGGATCTGTCCCCCCACCTGTACATTCACTGCAAGGAGGATCTGTCCCCCTACCAATACATTCACTGCAAGGAGGATCTGTCCCCCCTCCAGTACATTCACTGCAAAGAGGATCTGTCCCCCCTCCAGTACATTCACTGCAAGGAGGATCTGTCCCCCCACCAATACATTCACTGCAAGGAGGATCTGTCCCCCCACCAGTACATTCACTGCAAGGAGGATCTGTCCCCCCACCAATACATTCACTGCAAGGAGGATCTGTCCCCCTACCAATACATTCACTGCAAGGAGGATCTGTCCCCCCACCTGTACATTCACTGCAAGGAGGATCTGTCCCCCCACCTGTACATTCACTGCAAGGAGGATCTTTCCCCCACCTGTACATTCACTGCAAGGAGGATCTGTCCCCCCACCTGTACATTCACTGCAAGGAGGATCTGTCCCCCCACCTGTACATTCACTGCAAGGAGGATCTGTCCCCCCACCTGTACATTCACTACAAGGAGGTTCTGTTCCCCCACCTGTACATTCACTGCAAGGAGGATCTGTCCCCCCACCAATACATTCACTGCAAGGAGGATCTGTCCCCCCACCTGTACATTCACTGCAAGGAGGATCTGTTCCCCCACCTGTACATTCACTGCAAGGAGGATCTGTCCCCCCACCAATACATTCACTGCAAGGAGGATCTGTCCCCGCACCTGTACATTCACTGCAAGGAGGATCTGTCCCCCCACCTGTACATTCACTGCAAGGAGGATCTGTCCCCCCACCTGTACATTCACTGCAAGGAGGATCTGTCCCCCCACCTGTACATTCACTGCAAGGAGGATCTGTCCCCCCACCTGTACATTCACTGCAAGGAGGATCTGTCCCCCCAATACATTCACTGCAAGGAGGATCTGTCCCCCTACCAATACATTCACTGCAAGGAGGATCTGTCCCCCTACCAATACAGTCACTGCAAGGAGGATCTGTCCCCCCACCAATACATTCACTGCAAGGAGGATCTGTCCCCCCACCAGTACATTCACTGCAAGGAGAATCTGTCCCCCCATCTGTACATTCACTGCAAGGAGGATCTGTCCCCCCACCAATACATTCACTGCAAGGAGGATCTGTCCCCCTACCAATACATTCACTGCAAGGAGGATCTGTCCCCCCACCTGTACATTCACTGCAAGGAGGATCTGTCCCCCTACCAATACATTCACTGCAAGGAGGATCTGTCCCCCACCAGTACATTCACTGCAAGGAGGATCTGTCCCCCCACCTGTACATTCACTGCAAAGAGGATCTGTCCCCCCACCAATACATTCACTGCAAGGAGGATCTGTCCCCCTACCAATACATTCACTGCAAGGAGGATCTGTCCCCCCACCTGTACATTCACTGCAAGGAGGATCTGTCCCCCTACCAATACATTCACTGCAAGGAGGATCTGTCCCCCACCTGTATATTCACTGCAAGGAGGATCTGTCCCCCCACCAGTACATTCACTGCAAGGAGGATCTGTCCCCCTACCAATACATTCACTGCAAGGAGGATCTGTCCCCCCACCAGTACATTCACTGCAAGGAGGATCTGTCCCCCTACCAATACATTCACTGCAAGGAGGATCTGTCCCCCACCTGTACATTCACTGCAAGGAGGATCTGTCCCCCCACCAATACATTCACTGCAAGGAGGATCTGTCCCCCTACCAA